>JAATHB010000222.1:0-83027 GCA_014822075.1 Fusarium buharicum | reverse complement strand
ATGCAGAAGGCCAAGGCTTCTGGCTACGTGAACCATTAAGTTGGTTCAAGCAAGTTGGGGAAAGGAGTTGATGGAGTTTGGAGTTTGGAGTTTGGAATTTGGTAAAAGAGAAAAAGAGAAAAAGAGAAAAAGAGAAAAAGAGAAAAAGAGAAAAAGAGAAAAAGAAAAAAAGAAAAAGAAAAAAACTATAAAACGGATAAAGAGATAGTATATAAATAATCTTTTTATCCACCATATAAAATCTGCATATAAAGTGATATGACATTATAATGTGATTCGTAGTCAAAGTCCTGTCTCTCCCTGACCAAGTCCTGATAGGAGTCTTCCGTCCCAAAATTCCTCTCTGCAGTGCTATTAATTTCATGACTATAACCTCAGTGATGATGATGAAGGCCAGCATCGCTTCCATGAGTGAGATGCTTGACGTCTTAAAGCATAAAAATCCTTGCATGGCTGATTCATTTGGCTGGGACGATGTCTGTATATTTCACCTCATTGCACAACTCTCCCATTAAAGCTTATTCAAGCCTTGAGTAGCAAGAATGACAACCCAGCTAGAACCGTGGCATATAGTGTTTTAGCTCGAACCGATTTATGTATAGAATGACCATATCAAGTCTTATTGTGATGCGCATCTCAGTTACATTACAAGCAAAGACCCTATCCCTAACGCCCAAGCCCCCATCTATCTTCCCAGGCTCCAAGAATAATACAACATGAGCAGATACCCTAACCCATCTTATTATACCGCTCTCGCGCCTTATCCTGCACCGTGTTGACATAGTCAGCGTAGCTGTTCTTTGTCTTACGCTCAGCCAGCTGTGCTGCATCGCCGAGATTACCACCTTCTGCGCCCAGACCGACGCCCTCTTGGTAAGCATGTGTCTCGATTACATCAGTGCGTCCCTCTCCGTTGGCTCCCAGGCCTGCACCGGTAGACCAGCCCATCTTGGCCAGCATGCCTGCTCCCTTGGATTGAGCAGGTTTCGCAGCCGGTGCAGCTTCCTCTGGCTTTGCGGCCGGCTTGGGTTTGCCCTGTGGCGCGACTGCTGGCTTGGTGGGTTGATTGTACGCAGCACGTCTCTCCTTGGCGCGGTCGCGATACTGAGATGTCGTAGACCCAGCATCCGGGTTATCCTGAGCCTGCTTCTGAAGTCTCTTGTCGCGTGCTGCTAGCCTGGGTAGGGCAGCTTTGACCTGCTCCTCGTTTTCCGTCGCATTCTTGTGATTCCGGGATTTCTCATGGATGTTGACTTCATCCACCGACTTGTACTTGCGCATGCAGATCAAGCACATCAATCGATCGCGATCTACGTAGGAGACCGACGCTTCCTCCGACGCCGGCCGTGGAGTATTGCCAGACGTGGAGGCTTCTTCAGGCGAAGCTTGCTTGGTGGGAGCTGTGAGCTCAGGGGTACCAAGTTTTGTCGTCCCAGATAAAGAAATCTTGATGGCGTTCTGTGATTTAGGTCCCTCTGTTCCAGACCCTGGAAGGTTTATGCGCATTGGTGTTCGGTTCACGTCACTGAACTTGGACTTGTCCTGTCTGACCGGTTTCGCATCTTTCGCGTCGCGAAGCTCGTCCCTCTTCCGCTGCCACATAGCCATCTGGCCTGCCATTGGCACCGACTTTTTCGCAGAAGACGCAGGCAAGTTTCCTTCTGCTTTACGCTTCTTCGATTTCTTGTCGTTTTCTTCATCCGCGGGTGCCTTTGAGGCTTCCTTACCCTCTGGAGGTTGTGTAGTGACAACCTGCTGACTAGGGTAGACATGATAGTCTCGGTAGCGAACACGAAGATTTGGGTTGAACAAAGGGTTAAATGACATGTGTTCGATAGCAGGTGTAACCTCCCGTTCTTCAGGTAAGAAGACGCCCATATGGGTGCTAGACACAGTAACTGGACAAGCCGCAACCGTGAAAGAACGGGACTTGTGAAATTTGGTCATGGCAGCAGTAGCGTCTTCCACAGTCCAGAACTCGGCAAACCCATACTTGAACGACTCGTCAGTATTGGTGTCGCGCATGAGAAATACGCGATGCAAGGACCCGGGCCGGGCGCCGTAACCTGTCGTATCACCAGTCGGTGCTGTTGACTTGAGTTTTGGCGCTCCATTTGAGGTATCCTTGTTGATTTCTGGTTTCACAAGCTCCAGGGTCTTCATGTCATTTGCCAACATGTCCTCTGTCACAAAAGACGCCAGGGGGTAGACAACAAGGATCTGAGCAGGTATGTCTGAAGCATCTGCCATACCGGTAAGGCTCATTTGCCAAACTGGAGCTGGTACGACAATGTTAGCACCTGTCACCGCTGAAATATTCGATAGGACTTACCAGCCTGTGGGCCGCCACATATCTTACACTTGGTGCGAGTAGAGTAGTTGGAAAAGTCGCACTATCCTTAATCAGCAGCTGTGTTTCTGACGCTGGGAGAATACTTACAGAAGGACAGATCCAATTACTGCCAGGGGCTCCGCGAATATCAGTCTCGTCGCGTGTATCTCGGATCCGGGCATAGTGAATGTAAACATCGAATCTCCCTTCTGGGAAGTCATCAGTGGAGTGTGACATTTCAAGGAGAAACTTTGGATAATTCTCTCGCATAAAAGCAACCGCATGATCAACTTCTTGGAACTGCACAAAGGCCCTGCGGTTTCCTATGTATATGTATCAGTGACTGTGAGTGAGTAATGTAAGCTACCGAGCACATCTTACTTACCATTGGAAGCGGACACGCGCACATCGATTGATGGAAACTCGGCGGCAACTGAGTTGCTCAAGATATTATCTCGCAGCTACACGCCCGTAAATTAGTCTTGCGAACTGATACATCGACATGTTTCAAGGATATGTGTTGTGCCGCGGGTGTTCTTCTACGAAAGAAGAGCGGACGTGAAAAGGATGCCACATTGATGTGCTTCCAGAGCAACCGCGCTCCGACTCGTAGATCGGAAGCCATTTCCAGGGTTTGATTTTGGAATCATTTGCTTAGACCAGTAGGGTAACCAACCTGATTCGACGATATGCTGAACGGTAGGCCTTCGAAGATGATGGTGTCACTAGGCTTGCCGGCGTCCCGTGTTGGGCTGTCAGAGCGGCTACCGTTGTGATAGCTTCCTGTTGGAGACCGAGATCGCGCATCGTCATCATCGCGATACCTTCCTCTGCGCCGACGTCCATGCTCGTCATTGTCGACGTAGCCGTCATCATACATGGTGTCGTAATTGTTGTAATCATAGTTGTCCCTCGCGTTGTAGCCTGCGTCTCGAGAGGCGGCGCTTCTTCTTGGGTATCCATCGTCGGAACGGCCAGGTCGGTTGTCGTAGTCGTCATCCCAGTCGTCGTCCCGATACCGAGAATCTCTCCTTCGAGGATCGTCGTGGAAAGCTTGTTTGGGCGGAGACCTGGAATGATCTCGCCGTCCCGTGGGGAAGTTAGCTACGAGGCTCAAATCATCCATGGAGGTCCTTCTCGAGTTTCCCATCTCTGCCTGAGGCGCGGGTTGTGTGTTTACCCTGCCGCGATCGGTGGCCGGCATCTCGGTCTCGGTCATGGTATTCGTCGCTCTTGTTCATCCTTTGCTCGTCGTCCCTCGAGCGATCGGGGGATCGTGTTCGGTAATCGTCGCGCATAACGGCCCTAACTCGTTTAGTGGCCCATAGAAGAAAGAAAAGAGGAGTAGTGTTTGTGGTAGAGGGGCGGTTGTCAGTGAGAAAAGTTGGTTTGTGAATGTGAATGAATGAAAGTCAAATCAAGGCTCCAGGGAGAAGAAGGCCAAGTGGGGCTTAGTCATCGCGATCGATATGGTCTTGGGAGGCTCATGTGAACTACATGGTCAGCTGTAGTAGTTACATATTAGTTCAAGAAAATAATTGTCTATGGATTATCTCAAATTCATAACAAAAAGGACTAAGATAGATTGTTCGTCTTTGTTCTCAAAGTCCAGCATTGACCACGCAACTTATCATGGTATGATGTGAGGCCTTTGATAGAACCAAGCCCACTCTGGATAGGTACTTAACTATGAGATAACCTCATTCTTCCCTCACTCTTCTCTCTAATCATCGTTTCAAAATGTCAACTCAAGAAAATACTCAAGATGTCTGGGAATTATCAGACCAAGACTGTTATGTCGCCCTAACTCATGAGCACCTCAACGCCCAGGCCATCATGGACAGGGTTCGCAGCCCCTCAGCCGGCGCCATCGTCCTATTTGCAGGCAAGTTCAAGTCTCCCTCTCATCTATCCGTGAACAACCAAAACTAACATTGCAAAAGGCACTACTCGCGATAACTTTGCTGGCAAGCCGGTCAAGGAGCTTCAATACACAGCCTATCACCCCCGCGCCCTACGATCTATGCTCACCATCGCAAAGGACATTCGCGATAAGCATGGTCTCCGCGGGGTCGCCATGATTCATCGCCTTGGTTCTGTGCCTATCGGTGAGGAGAGCATTTTAATCGCCGTGTCGTCTCCGCATCGGCAAGCGGCGTGGAGAGCGGGTGAAGAGGCGCTGGAAGAGTGCAAGGCCAAGGTCGAGGTTTGGAAGCGTGAGGAGTTTGAAGGTGAGGAGGGGGTATGGAGGGCGAATCGTGATGGGGCTATAGGACAACGTGAGAGCTCTTGATGCCCTATATATCTTGCAAAGGAACTCATGATTGTCGAATAATTCGTCTTATTGAATTCGTAAACACATACGCTAAGGCTATCCGGCCAGCCCTCTTCATCTCAAACCACCATGCTCCTAAATCATACGCTATCATGCTCCGAGCGTGCCTATGCGCCAAATCCAACCGGTAAAACTTCATCATCATGTCTGCATCATTCCATTTGCTACCATCACGATGAAATCTTAGGCGCTTCCTTCTGGTAGACCGGCGGTGGTTCTGTCATGAACTCGAAAGGACATCGAGGAGGGTTCTTGGTGCCACCATACATCACTATCGGTTGTGTAAGTATACAGACTTTTGTCTGAGGAGCGGGTAAATAACTTACTAATGTGTCCTTGGTATGCTTCTGTGAATGTGACATCTGTGCCCAGTCCATTGACATCCTTGACTTCTACAAACGCAGAAGGATACACGACGATACCATACTCAGCGTGAAGAATTCTCCAAAACTCAAGAGGAAGTCTATTACTACAGTCAGCTTGCCGTCAAAGGGTAGAATGTCAGGAGAAGGGCGCATACTGGAATTGTCCAGGTCTGACACATGCGTGCACAAACAAACAGACTGTCTCGAGGACGAGGTGACCATCATTGACAGCATCTTCGAGTTGATCGTCCTCGAGGTCGTGCACGCGTTGTAGGCGTTCCTTGGAGTACTTCATTGCAATCGACCATCCTTTGGCAGCCTTGTCAATGTCCTTTTCCGGAAAGTCTGCCATGGTCCCTGATGCTCTAGGTTGATGATTGTATAAGTGAGCTGGCTGCAATAGCGATGCTGTAATTCGGTGATCACGGGTGCAGTTGCAGGAATTTAGGGGTTGGAACAATGTAGAAAGTTTATATGCTTTTGGATACCTAGAAGAGTTGAATGATCCAAGTTTTAAACTACCTATTATAGGTATCTTTTAAGAACCTCTTTGATGCAAGTGATTCCCATCTACTAAGTGAGGTGCATCTCACACCCTAGGCGCATCAGAGGGAAACCATCAAGGTGTCTCCTTCAGCTTCTAAACGTTCTAGTTTCCCCATATTCACAAACATATCCTCCAAGGTCCTCACATCCTTACCTAGAAACTAAAGTCATTCTCCAATCACGATTGTCCGAAATTTCTCTGCGTCTTTATTTCTCTATTCCACGTGGGGTTCATCATGACATCGCAGGAGGGGGAGGGGCAATCGCGTGAACCCTTATGGCCTCTTTTCCTCATGCCATGGATCCCGTCATCATGTCATGGCTTCTCCGATCACGGGGTTTACAATGATTCAGCCAATCTCAAGAAAAGAAGAAATATTATAGGAAATTTTCAGGTAGGGTAGGGTATGCTCATTATTTGACTCAGGCTCTAGTGCCTGATCATCCAAGTAAGGTAAGGAAGGTATATACTAAGTCATCAAAGTCAGATCGCTCATGGTATCTCTTCGCTCCAGTCCAGTCCAGTCCAGTCCAAGTTCATAAAATTACAGCCTCCTCCAGAATCCATAAAACAACGCCACCCTTCTACAAGGCGTAGTTTTCTGTGTGCAAGAAAATCTCCTCTAGTTCATCATCTCCCCAAATCTCTGCTTGTAGTCGCGCTACCGTGTTGGCAACGCCGACTCTCATGGCTGGTGGGCCACATACAAAAACTGCTGTGCGTCGGCCGAGGATGCCTCTTCCATCAGCGCCGCCAGTTGCCCATTCCTTGAGCATGTAGCCCAGGTCCGGTCGCCCATACTCAACACTCCAGCCTCCGTCGATCTGATGAGGCACTGGGAACGCAAATCGCATCAAACTCTTTTGGAACTCGGTAGGGGTTTGGGGGAAACCAAAGTCGAAGCCGGATGGTGGCCCGAAAGTAGATGTAGGCCGGAGCCTTCCGGCTTCAGGGTTGGCGGTCCGAAGATGCGCAAGTTCCGGGGCTCGCACGGGATATGCTTCTTCTTCCGTCGGGGCTGAATCTGGGAATCGGCGAGGAGATGGGGGTGCGTAGTTGAACTGGGGTGGGTTTTCGCTCTTCATAGGCCTGAAGTGGAATTCACCGTCATTTTTCCCACTGGTATCAATATCTTCCACCGGCGGTTTCTTATCTTCAGGGTATCCGTGGCCTTCGAGCCTCCTCAGAGACTCCTCTCGGTTGGTGGGCGGAGGCCCTGGTGGAGGAGGAGGAAATGAGTGTGGTTGAAGGTACTTCTGCTGTGGAAGAGCCGTGATACGGTCCTCATCCTCGGCACGAAGTTCACGCTCACGCTCAGGATCACCCTGAGCCTCAGATTGAATCAAAGCAGAGTTCCGCTTGGAAGCGATGCCCGCCACGAAACCGTCGAGCTTATCATGAAACATGTGGCTCAGAGCCCGGGGTCCTTGGGGCCCATTAGGACCCTGATTGAATGGGCCTGGCGCTTCCATGCCAGGACGTGCCCTCACGGCCGATGTGACAAAGAACTTGCAGGTAACACTCTCGGGAGGAGCAGCCTCTCGACAAATGCGTAGCTCCTCTCTGAACCAATCCATGGCTTCGAGTCGCTTCAGAGCCCAAACAACCACAACCTTCTTGGTAATGGCCTTGCCGTCTCTCATTCTCTTGATCAGATTCAACAGCTGAGACACCAGGGCAGTAATACCGCTGCCACCCGCAATAAGGATGCAGGTATCAAAAGCAGCGAGATCGCGGCGCATGCCACCATAAGGACCGTCCAAAAACGCACGGTACGTATGGAAAGGTCCCTTTTCAATAGCGGTATCCAACACCTTGCGCGTAAATCCACCGTAAGGTCGGAACACCAGAGTACAGTCGCGATACTGCTCGCCGTACTCTGAGGGGAAATCATCACTGCATAGCGATGAGATAGTAAATGGGTGGTTCTCAAAAACTGAGATTCCAGGCATTCGTAGATAGACATACTGGCCAGGCTGCCATCTCATCTGGGTTGGGATGGTGATCTTGATGGCGTTCTCGGCCAGAAGAGTAATAGCTGCTTCATCTCCAACCATAAAAGACATGCGCCAGGGCTTGAGCCAGTTCAGCTTGAACAGCCTCAAGAAATAGCAGAATGCCCAGATGCCCACCGTCGTGTATAGATAGGCCCACGACATGAGAAAGTTCTTGGTGTGCCAGAAAAGGAGACCAACGTAGACGATTCCAACGGGGACATGAAGGATGACGAAGATCTCGTAGGCCGCTCTCCTGATAAAAGGAAGTGAGGCGACGCACAGCCAGATAAGAGGTACAAGACAGGCAATGCCAGTACCGTAGATGATACCACTGCCACCAGGAAACAAGCGTTGAAACACTTCCATTCCGCCATCATCCCAGACAGGTTGAATGTAGAATGGAATGGCATGGACAAGGGAGAGAAAGAGGCACAAATAGCCGGCCCATCGATGGAAGACGTTGAGTCGCTCAGGGCCAATGCCGATAATAGTGGTCAGAATATTAGCCTTCATGCTAGTTGCGATTATCCATGGCGTTAGGGCAATAGCAATCATTCCCGATCGGATTGCGAGAGGGGGCGAGCCGAACTGAATGCTCTGCCAGTAGAGTGGTTGCTGGAGGAAGCAGTAGAGGACGACGAATACGAGGGAGATGAAGACAGTAGTGAGAACTGCCAACGACGAAAAGGTGAATCGGCGTCTGCCCCATACGAAATCTGGGATGGGACGATAAAAGATCCATCGAAATAGAGCCAAGGTGTCGTTGATAACATTGACTGAGGAGAAATGTGCCTTTGGTCGAAAGTTCTTCTCGCCTATCACTTCGTGACCTTCGGGAAAGAAATGCTGGCTCTGGCCACTTCGCAACCCAGACATGGCCTCGGCCTCAGCATTGTAAAGGTTCTGGTAATGCTCCTCCACCTCTTGTTTATAAATGGCCTGTCGAATCTTGTCCTGCCAAAAGTGCCAAACGCGCATTATCAGGACAGTGCCCATTAACGCAAGCGCAAAATATGACCATCCTCGTCCATATTTTCCAGACTTTTCCCAAGGGTCGATTGTATGCGCTTGGACAAGCCCAGGTGGGCTTGTTGGTGTGAGAGGGATAGAAATGCGCTTGACCAGGCCAGAGAAGGTCTTTGTGGCCTCGTCAACGGCATTGCGGAAGTGTAAATTGGGAGACATTTCGACCAGCGGCAAAGCTCCAGCGCGGGGTGATGATGATAACAGGATTGGCGACAAAGCGCAATAAAACCCTTCTAGTTCGACATGAAGGCGAGTTCGTATATCGTTTTGTGTGTGTTTCTAGCAAAGTGGCCAAGCCGAGGGCTGGCTGGTCTATCGGGTCCTGTATGAACTGGGGTCTAATGGATATGTGCACAAGACAAGTAGTCAATTGACCCGCATCGAAGAATACCAGACTCTTCGATTGGAAGTCCAGAGGCAACGGCAAAGATGATAAACGAAAGGATGCAGATGCCTTTAGCCTGGGGAGTTGGGGAGCAGGGTATTAAAACGGGAGCTACAGTGGAGTCTAGATGGGCATGCGGCCGAATATATGGCCTCAGACGATCGGATCCTCACCGTTGAGAGCGGAGTACAGTAGAGAAATGCAGAGTCAAGGGTTCAGCAACACACTGCAGATGGTGGTGGGTGCCTCTTGTGATATGGCGGCGGCAAGCTTGTCACTACGGACAAGGGTGTGGACAGAGGTGGGATTCGAGATTGATATGCGGGAAGAGTCTGTGCAGCAAAGTAAAGATGCGGCGTATGAACGGTGGCCAGCAACTCCAAGAGCCAGCGGCTGACGGAGCTCTGATATTGGCTGGCCCTGGAAATGCCGTCTCCCCATCAGTGGATCATTCGGCTGTCACACAGCCGCGAGCTGGCATGGTCTAGGAAAACAGACGCAGGCGGCGTGATCAAGGTCAGTAACATGCAGAAGTTGAGAGCTCAAGCTAGGATCAAAGAAACACGATGGCGGGAGTTGGATGTTTTCCCGGACAAGGAACCGGGCCGCTCTTTGGACTGGGGATCGTCAATAATGACTGGGGTTTTGTTTCTCTTGCTTCTTTTGATGTTGAGGGACTTGGTAGCTGTTGGTCGGTGTACAATGTGCTTCAACCTTCTCCTTTGTCGAGTCAAGAGTACAGCGAGAAGAATGCTGTGAACGGCTTGGGAATTTACTGCCCAAGCGCTTCCTGTACGAGATGAGAAATTAGCAATGTGATGATATAACTACCGAATGGTAGAGCTCTCAATGGTCGTTGGTTCGTCCATGGCCGCCTAGAAGATGAGTGTCTTGGTACGGCCGGGATTGGATGCTTTAGGACCCTGACACACACCTGAGCCAGTTGTTCCTGGCATTTTGCCTGTGATCTAATCACCTTCCTGGGCCATCGACGTTGCTCCTTTCCCCCTCCAAAGACGGGTAATGGCTCTTAGAAGCCGCTACGCTGGTGGCTTGGGGGCCGCATGGCGGGAGTGGTGTATCCATGGTGGAGTATCCAAGATGTAACGCTGTGATGGGATGCAATAGGCCGACCTGATTGGTCTAGAGACGCGGTGACGATCCTTGCGGATTTTCGATGGCTTCTTGAGCGGGCGGCAACAGGCCAGCTGTGATTCGCTATTGTTGGTGATTAGCTTGCTGGGGGTTTAATCGCATGCGTCTCTTCGATTCGTGCACCGCTTCTTTCTTCTTTCTTGGAAAAGATGTTGACCTCATTCGACGATTCCCTTGCTTGTCTCGGGCATTAGAAGCTCAAAAGGGATAGGAATCATCCGAGCGCAAGGTATATGGGTCAGGAACGGCTCGTTGATGTCAAAGGGTCCTTCGTGGTTCGATGCTGCAAGGCTCGGCATGTATAGCACCAACACAGAGTCGCACGACATCATCAAGGCTTTTGAGCGTGTTGGTGATAACTCTTCTACCATGCGCCGTCACTGCGGACCGCTGCGGGATGAAGGCGAAGTGCCATGAAGAAGTGAGGGGAAATCAACAAAGGACCCAAGCTCCTCCCTGTTGTTGCTTCAATACCTCGGGAAGATGATGGAAAGTTGATGTTGGTCCTGATGTTATTTGTCATGATGTCGATCTTGGATTGTTATGGTCGGCATTCGCAAGTGCCTATCTCCGAGGGCAGGGCAGCCTCAATGTTGCCGTTCATTCATAGATGTAAGTTGAGGTGCTTAGGCATGAGCCAACGGCAAGGCAATAAGAAGATTGTTTATATACAGATAGTGCAAAGATCTCAAACTCGGAAGATAAAAAAGCCATGTAGAACAGAAATTCTACTCAATCAGATACGAGGTATGATAGAAGACCAAGTAAACCAGCTTAATTAATTGTAGTAAATCTCAACAGTTGAAATCATTGGCATTCCATCTACCCTACGACCACACCTTCTAAAGCTTGGGATTTGATACGCTTGACCCTCAGCCTTGCACCCACCGCCACACGATTGGCCACACAAGGCACAGCTTGCTTAGAGCCCCACTGCTAGACAAGGCTGTGGACTTCAACTTTTCATCATCCATTTCAGTATCCAACATCGACCACGCCAAACAGGCTCTCGATCACCCCGTTCAATACGCCATCCATACAAGATACACCGTGTAGGAGCTCTCAATATATATTATAGAAATGGCGCCTACCACGGGACTCACCCGGTCCACCTTTGCCAAGCTTTCACCCCATCCATATCTGCTTGCAAACCTCGAGCCCTCTTCTGGCGACGTACCTCCAGCTCGAAGCAACGGACGAGCTCCAAATGAATTCCGATCCCCAACAGTCAACGTCTCGAGCTTGTCGCACGCTCATGGCAGCGCTGTAGTGCGAATGGGTGACACCACCGTCATCTGTGGTGTACGAGGCGAGACCATCTTGACTCCCAACATTCCCAGCTACCGTGCCTCCAACACCGAAACCGAATTGAAAGAGTACGACCTCCTGGTCCCAAACATTGAGCTTGCTACGGGTTGCGCTCCTCAGTTTCTCCCAGGTGGCCCGCCAACCACCATTGCCCAGACTCTCAGCACTCGGATATACTCCCTCCTTCACAGCTCCAAAATCATCAAACCCAATGATCTGCGAATATGGCACACAAAACCAACCGAAGACCTAGGAGAGGAAGGAGATCGTATGGAGGACGACGAATTAGACACATCAAACGAGAACCGTGTTGTTATGGCTTACTGGGTGCTCTACATCGACATTTTCTTTATCTCCTTTGACGGAAACCCATTCGATGCTGCCTGGGCTGCCACCATGGCGGCGCTACGAGACACAAAGCTTCCTGGAGCACGGTACGATGCTGATCGAGAGATGATCATCTGTTCTCGAAAAGAATCCAACCCTCTCACCATCACCAACATCCCAATCGCATGCACAGCAGTTGTCTTTACTGGCAAAGAGACTGATCGACCCACCGATGGCAAGTTCTGGATGCTTGCCGACCCCGATAGACTCGAAGAATCACTATGCGACGAGAGTGTGACAATTGTGGTGGACTGCAAGGACGGCGAGATCAAGATCTTGTCCATCTCGAAACACGGAGGAACTGTCTTGACTCCTCAGCTTCTCACGTCAAAGCAATTCATTGACTGGGCTACAAAACGATGGGAAGAGTTTAATGCGGTCATCACCCAATCCTAGATCAATGATACCCCAATAAAAGGAAGGAAAATCTGTACATAGTTTATGCCTGGTCATATTCAATTGCATGGCGAGGAAATGTGTCAAAACCATTCGACCCACCCTTTCAGACTTTATTCTAGGGCAGGAGATACCGGCAGACAAATTGCTCTACCACTCATAAAGTGAGTAGTAATGAAACTACCACGCCGCAAGCGATATTCCGCTAGAAGAGGTAGATATCGCGTAGAGGGCTGAGCGGATGATGAAGGGAAAAAAAAGAAGAGAGAAAATCTCGGCCAATTAATTTCATTTCTATGAGCTCCGGTGCACGGGCCACGTACTTCTCACCTTAGCAACCCTGCCCCACCTGGATCCATCCATTTTCTTCAAATCTTCGCGCTGCTAAAAACGTTGCTCCAACTTTTCTTCTTCTTCTCATCTTTACACTCTCTCCCTCAAAACATGGAATCCCTCTCAGACACCCTGTGGGATGTAGTGATCAGCGGCACTGGGCTACAACAGTCCCTCCTCGCCCTGTAAGCTTTGGATTCCATCGTCGAGATGTCGCCTCGGTCGGACTGACCCAGCCTTCGTTGCTCGAAGAGCTTTGTCGCGTTCAGGCAAGAACATACTCCATGTCGATCCCAACGACTACTACGGAGGCAGCGAAGCCGCTTTCAGCCTTCAAGAGGCAGACGAATGGGCTGAAGAGAACCGGTCGGCTGACGCCTCGCGACTGTTCTCTGCCGCAGAGGTGAAGCGCGATGCGGACGGCTTGGGTTCTACGCGAGCCTACAGCCTGGCTCTGGCGCCCCAGCTGATACACTCGCGGTCGAAGCTGGTGACTCAGCTTGTCGATTCGAAAGCGTTCCGCCAGATCGAGTTCCTCGCTGTCGGATCTTTCTACATCTACCAGCCACCGTCGGATTCCTCGTCGACGCCGTCGCTCAGTCGGATACCCTCGACCCGCGAAGATGTCTTCTCCAACACATCTATCCCAGCTCGGTCCAAGCGGTACTTGATGAAGTTCCTCAAGTTTGTGCTTGACTACAATTCGGAACCTCAGATGGATACGTGGCAGCCACGTGCTGAAGAGGATTTGTCACAGTTCTTGGCCTCTGAGTTCAAGCTTGACGCAGCCCTTCAATCTTACATCATCACGTTGACGCTGAGCCATGATGGCAAGATATCTGTCAAAGATGGCTTGACGGCGATCAACCGGCATTTGACATCCATGGGTGCCTTTGGTCCTGGCTTTGCTGCTGTCTATCCCAAATGGGGTGGCCTGTCAGAGGTAGCTCAAGTGGGCTGTCGAGCAGCTGCCGTCGGCGGTGCAGTTTACATGCTCGGCTCTGGCATCAAAGACTGGCGTCGACCTGGAACTGATGAACCAGAAGCTCCATTGGAGTTGTCGTTTACTAACGATATCGATGTCAAGGCGAAGCTGTTGGTCCAAGGTATCGAGACTACTGACCCAAAGAGTTTTCGCGTCAGCAGGCTTACTGTCGTGACAAAGTCGGACTTGTCTCCAGTCTTTGAACTGCTCATTGATGGCGCTCCCTCGCCTGCTGTCGCAGTGGTGGCCTTTCCTACAGGTTCGGTCTCTGGTGAGGATGAGAATCCCTCCGAGTTTCCAGTCTATGCAATGGTACACTCAAGCGATACCGGGGAGTGCCCTTCTGGACAATGTGAGTTACATCCCATTTCTTATTTCTCTTTGGTGTTATGATGATTCACATACCGAATACTTATCTACATTGTCTGAACCCTAATGACGATCATTATCTCTGACAACCTGATACACACCTCATTCCTTTCAATATTGTTCTTTGCACATGAGTAAAAGCAATTATACTAACGAAGGGTCAACAGATGTTATCTATTTGAGCACTGTCTCTACTCCCTCCGCGAAATCGGTTCTCGAAAAGGCTCTGTCTTCTCTCCTTGCCGCTGTTTCAAATGGACAAGCTGTAGCTTCACCCATCTACCAGTTGTATTATGAACAGAGCAATGGAACAAATGCTCTGAGCGTAGATGCAAACATTGCTACCTTCTCATCTGCGTCTCTCAGTCTCGCTTTTGATGACTCCGTACTTGACTCTGTTCAAGAGGCTTGGAAGTTGGTCACTGGCGATGCCGGAGATGAGGCTGTTGAGTACATGATGTTTGAAGACCGAGAAGGTGGAGGGGATGATGATTTTTACGACTAGATGAATTCATGTGTCTGAATAGAACGCTTCTTAATTGTAATACTGTTTCCCATTGTGCCATATGACTGGGCTTCTCGCCCCTGAGATGTTGCCCATGCAATCGAATATGCCCACTTGATGCCATGCTTTCCCATCCCAAAATTGTGAATCATATAATTCCTTCCCACTTCCCAGGTTCTCGGTTTCTGGTAATTCGTCAGACCCCATATGCCCAGATTGCTTCCTTATGAATCGTCCTGCAACTCCAAAACAAAATCCCAGTTTCCCGCAAAAATGAAGGCAGACAATACTGCTCGAAATCGTTAAGTCATGATTCCATGAATGTCATTTTGCTGTAAGTCTCGCCGCCCAGAGTAAATAGAGACCATATGAATGATAAAGTGTACCAGGCAAACTCCGCAGTCTAGAAAACAGTCTAGGCCAACTCATCGGCCATGTCGTCGTCTTGCTGTGGAAGAGTGAGGCCGATGCGGATCGTACCAAAGGGTTGCTTCTCCGCAATGCCATCTTGCTCGACGGCGATGGCGTTCTTGGTTGCTAGGATAAGGACATGCATGAAAGCCTCCGAGACGAACTTTTTAGCGCTGGATGGATCGTTGAGCTCATCGGTGAGAGTGTCGAAGTTTACCCAGCGGCGGTCGACTCGGTCACGAGAACGAGTGTATCCCTTGACTTGAGCGCGGGCGGTGGCATAGCCCAAAAAGTCAAGAGCGGAGGCGTCGAGGACATGGCCAGAGTCCTGCGTGTCGTTGTTATTAGGAAAGTCTAGGCCTTCGATGAACCCTTCATCTCCGATAGAGGAATCCTGCGAGTGCAGCATTGCAAGGTCGTCGGAGCCATGGGGCAACCCAGGGATATCGCTCCATCGCTCAATGGAACGGACTGCACTGCCGCGGGCATGCAGAGGGCTAGGGGCAGGATGTCTCTTCTGCACACTGCCCTGTCCGCGAATGGATGAGCCAGGGGCGACGGAAGGAGGACGACTCCAAGGGGCCATGGAGGATGAGTGGCGATCTTCAAGACCCTTGGCTGCTTCCATCCCCATCTCAGGAGCTAGGTCTTCACCAAACATGATTGCACCTATGTCATCATCATGGCCACGCCCGAACTCGTCACCAGAATCCATTTTCTGGCGGACATTTCTTTCCCCGTTCTGTTCATCTTCAAATGCTTCGGCCGAGACGCGACGTCGACCTCGCGGCTCAGGCTCAGGGCTTTGTTCAGGCTCCTAGCCCTGAATGTGTGCCAAAAGAGTCATGCCAGAGAAGTGCTCTGCAAGGGGATGTGTGACTCCAGTGGGAGCTTTGCCAATGCCTGCTAGACCATTGTCGAAAAGGAAAGCCTTGGCGTTGTGACGTGCCTGGGCGAGAGTAGTCGTTGGACGGGGGTTGCCGTTGGGTTGCATGTTGCCGAGATAGTTGATAGCCCAACTTCGAATCTCTCCCATGGGAATATAGTCTTTGCTATCGACCATTTGAGGTTGCTTGCGGGGCCTTCCCCGTCGTGCGGGTGCCTTGGCCTGCACAGTTTCAACAGTTTCAGAAGTGGGCTCAGCTGAGGAGGTGGCCTTTCTAGCAACTGGACGCTTGGGGAATGGCTCTGCATCAGGCAGAGCATCTTCACCCATGATGATAACGTTGTCGCCTTCAAGATTCCCTTTATCGGCACCAAGATTGGCGGCCTGAATATGGAGTTGCTCCTCAAATGCTCCAGTTCCAGGAAGAGGAGGGAGCTGCTGGTCAAGGTCGTCAAGTTCAATGAGGTTGCCGTCGGCGTCGAAGTTGAGGTCGAGTCCGGGAAGAGGTGCCATATCATCACCAAAAGGGTTAAAGTCGTCAAATGGATCTCGGTTGAATGACTTTGGGAATGGAGAATCGTGGTCGAGATCAGTTGGAAGACGGTAGCTGCGGGCAGAATGCGCAGATTGCGAGAGGTCAAAATGCAGCAGTGAATTGTTGCGGCCCGAAGAACTGCTGCCTTGAGTCAAAGGAGTCATTTGGGAGACATTGTTCTGCGTCAAGAATTGACTTGAAAGGAGGACCAAGTCATTGACACTAGCCAAAAGGTCAAGTTTTGGCACACTGGACAAAGGATCAAAGGTGGGATCATCCTGCAGAGTGATTTGATGACGCCTTGAAAAGTTTGAAAGGTCAGCAGCGAATATAGCTGGTCAACAAAGAATCTCTTACTTTGCCTTGCCCGCGCGTGGGTCCGTTTCACTTGTGTTCATGACTCGAAAGAAAGTCATCATATCGGACTGCGTTTTCTCTGCGTCTGAAAGAACATAGCGGCACTGTTGGGCAAACACGCGAGAGACGCCATAGAGAAGGTTTCCTTGGAGACGTAGAGCCAAGGGAGCCCCTGGATCGATGATGATCTCGCATGCCTTGGGGACGTTGACCTCTTGGATGGCCTTGCGAGTCAGCCGCTTTTGGTTCGTCTTGCCCACGGTAGCAACCAGCCTTGGTGATTTTGTTAGTGATCCTGGAAAGGAATAAAGAGTAGCATCTAGGGATATACCAGATAGTGGCAACCCCATACTGGGTGTTGCTTAGAACTGAAGTTGATATTAGCTGTGGATGATCTGCGTGAGAGGACACGGCTCGACTTACTCTCGTGACTATAAAACATGATGCTCTCTCATCCGCATTAGAAGCCTTAAATGGACCCTAGATCTTGGAATAATAGGAATAGAAACAGGTTATCTCAAGCTGAAGTGCGTAGCTTTCGACTGCCCCTTGTATCGATGACTCGAGTTGAAGCTGGTCGTGATACTGGGGAAGGGTGGGTTGAGGTACTTGGGAGAAGACGATGCGAGGAAAGGAGAAGAAATTTGGAGGAGAGGAAAGGGGACGAATATTATCACGCGTGGTCTTGATTAAGAGGGGCCTTTTTGCGGGAGGAGTTTTGACGGCTGGCAGCCAGCGTCAACTGCCTGGCACCTCAGGCAGCAACAATTGGTGACCTGCAACTCGTTATCCATACTAGATTCGATCCTATTGTCTTAAAATCATTTATTAACCAAGGCAGAAACTATAGGAAGCTACCTTATTCTGAGTCATCTACCTCTTGTTCACCAACTTGCACAACACTGCCTCTTGAAGCCATATTCCTGCCTTGATATGTTTGACTTGCGTTGATTGTAATTCACTCTTACTTAAAATAGTATAAATCAGTTAATCAAAGAGAAGAGACAATGCTCTATAATCATCCTAGATCAGCTTGCGGACATAAAACGTGATCCTCTTGGTTCGTTGGCAGACTTATTCACGGCTCTTCCAGCAACACATGAGTTGCTACCTGTCAGGTGAGCTTTCTTGAGAACGCAAAAGAACATTACCTAATTAAAAATATCAATACCAGACTGAATCAGCATTTCGGATTTTCGGTACTCCTATTCATGGAAGCCCTAGTATTGACTTGCAGTTGCCAGCAACGGCTGCAATTGTATAGTGAACATGGGGCGCAAATTGAGACACTTCTCTCATCAACCAACACACGGTTCCGTGGTCTAGTTGGTTATGGCATCTCGTTAACACCGAGAAGGTCCCCGGTTCGATCCCGGGCGGAACCACACTTTTTGTCTTTGGCGCCTCTGTGAAGGCAAGCCCTCTTTTTGGCTTCATCTAGATTGGAATCCTGGTAAGGGATTCAGTATGTATAGACATCCACTCAGACCCAGGAAACAAATTGGGGTGAGTCTATATAACTTTTGGTGTCCTAGTCAGCCTCCGTATCCCTAACCTCTCATAGTTGATCATCACTTGTGAGTAGTTCGAAGTCCGGTTCCGCTCGCGACTAAGGCGGCGCAAAATCCTAGCAAAGCCACCGCTGTTGATGCGCCAAAGGCATACCTGAGGCCATCATAGTAGACCAGACGAGCCTTGAGTTGCACATCTGGAGGAAGTTGGCGAATGTAGTCGACCGAGTGCCGAATTTGTTCGATGACCTGGTAGGACAAAGATTAGCATATGCTTGAATTTTATAGTAAAACGTTCATTAAGAAAAGGCTCGTACTCTCCATTTATCAGGTACTTCACTCAAGGCATCCGGTAGGCGGACGCTGAGCGTAGTTTGCACAATGGCCGAGGTGACCGAGACACCCCAAACGGTTCCTAGTGAGCGAATGAGATATACGGTTGAAGCCGTAACCGCATGATCTATAGACATTTGTCAGTTGTGAAAAGATACAGTAAGATACAAGCTCACCGGCATGGTTAAATGAAGCAAGAGAGGTAAAAAGAATACCGGGGTAGATGATGCCCTGGCCAAGATTTGCCGGAAAGACATAGACAAAGTACTTCCACTTTGAATCTTGAAATTGCAACAAGGTCACCAAGCCATTCCCCAATACCATAAGTAGAGCTCCAGTGCGTACAAGAGCAATCAGCTTTCCCCAGCGAGACATGACGACACCCGCAATGACACCTCCAATTGGGGTTGCAAGGGATGGAATTGCCAGGCGGGCACCAGCTGTGGTAGCTGAGTCGAGTAGAACAACTTGGAAGAATAAAGGCAGCATGAACAGGTACTAAAGAAAGGTTAACGATACGCAAGCTTCGATAGGTGCTCAACTCACTCCATATGCAGCCATCCCAGCGCAGACGTTTGCAAACTGTGTTGCAATAGGCAGCCTCCCCTGCAGCAAACGGAGAGGAATGACAGGAATGGCACTCGTTTTTGCCTCGATAAAGAGAAACAAAGCAAACAGGGCAATACTGCCAACTAAAGGTCCAACCACCCAGGGGCTGCTCCACGGCAGCTCGTTCCCTCCAAGGCTAAGTCCCACGAGTTGGACCGAGACAGCAACAACTAGCAATAGAGATCCAGAAAAGTCGACTCTCTTCCAGACGGCACCCAGGTTATTATCAAGAGAGAAACCACCGGATTGATCTTTGATGACTAGAACTCCAACGATCAAGGCCACGATTGATACTGGGACTTGAAGCAGGAAACACCATCGCCAGCCGATGTGATCAGCGATTGAGCCACCGAAAGAAGCCCCAGAGATTGCTCCGAAGCCATAGATACCATTTTGAAGAGCTTGGTACATGCCACGCTTGCGAAAGGGGATCATGTCTGAGTTGACAATGGTGGCTTTGAACGTTAGTTAAACCTGTAACGACATGTTTAAGCCATACTCACCCATCGTCATCAAGCCCCCTCCACCAAAACCAGACAATGCCCTCATAACATTGAGTACAATCACATTCTTGGCTACACCGCATCCAAGGCAGCCAAGGGCAAAGGTGATGGTTGAGATAAAGAAGCACAAGCGCCGACCAAAGATATCAGACACTCTTCCATAGAGCGGTTGGAACGCTGTGCTAGTAACGAGATACGAAGTAGTCAACCAAGAAGCTGTATTGGCCGCATCGAACTCGGAGCTGATGACGGCATAGGTGGCTGCAGTGATAGTGCTGTCGAGACCGTAGAGGAAGACGTTGGACATGATGGCCAGTTGAATCCAGATGAAACCTCGTGGGGGTTTCCATGTGTCTTCGTCAGGAGCGTGAAGTAGAGGTTGATCCTCGCGAGGCTCGACCATGTTATCGCCATTGTCTTGCGGTGCTGGATTCAAGACCTCGGGGTCATGATTTGAAGGTGAACGAGTTCGCATGACCAATTGATAGAATGTGAATAACCTAGAAACCCCGGTATTAATTATCCTTGAAGATGTAGTTGAATTAGATCTTGAAGCC
Source organism: Fusarium buharicum (assembly GCA_014822075.1). NCBI lineage: Eukaryota > Fungi > Ascomycota > Sordariomycetes > Hypocreales > Nectriaceae > Fusarium > Fusarium buharicum. Next base: position 62,900 of record JAATHB010000222.1, on the reverse strand, counting down.
TTTTTCTGCGTGCTAAAATATTGAACAAAAAAAGGTGCCATTCAACGTGGAGCATTTAACGGAACATCGGCCAAGAGCCGATCTCAAAACCAGGAACAGAAACGTTGACGTACGTGAGATAGATCGGAATTGATTCTAATGTCGAAATCTCGTCTTAAAATCACGTTTTTAAGTGCCTGTTGACTCATGCGGGCAGATCCTTACCTCATTGCACAGGTCATTGAATTAATACCCGTAGGTAGGTATTGTGACTTGACGTATGATAGACCTGGAAGTAAAAAAACAATTCAGTTAAGGTGATAGATCTTTAATCGATTGCAGTTATGTTTTATTTCCTGAGAGGGATCGCACTTTGTAAATCCGGGCATCGTGCCATCGACTATTGAACCTAGCTTCTTGAGATTCAAGATGATATTAGAGGTTTTCCTCCGTAAGCGTTTCTTAATTCTATATGGAAGCCCTTACATTCGTTGGGAACAGCGGCTTGTTTTCGTCATGCAAGTGGTATTCAATCACGCAATCAGATATCCCCAACTGAGGTAGTGTTATACAACCTAACCATGCAATTGATGAAGTAGTAACTTTTACCAGGCAATAATTGTACCAAACATGAGATTGTATGTACATAGGAGAACACATAATGAAGCGCGGTTAAAAGCCCTACTTGCTGTATTGCTATGAGATTGTAATAATGTCTTGTAGACCACCGAGTCTTCGTGTCTATCTATGTCTTGTCTTAGTATTTTGTTAAGATATCATCAGCCATACATGAACCAACCTAGCCCCCCTCATGGAAAACGACGATCACACATCGCGCATGCTACTGTGATGTATAATTATCCAATTATGCGTCAACTGAGCAATGGTGTGCTGGTTTCTACGTCTCAGTCAATAGCAATACCACAGCCCACAAGGTATGCGCCTTTATATATAAGGCACCTACCTGGCCATCTGATGCCAACCTATATGCACCTGCATCACAAATCTCTTGAAACTATGCTTGACCAACCCCCAAACTTGAATTTCAACTGTGGTGGATTACTAGGGCTTCTAGGCTGTACCAAGGTGAATGTACCTTTTCTCACAAGAGATGCAGATCCAGGCCTCTGACGCTACCAGTACATACGCTACATTTCCAACATGAAGCAGTTTCTAGCCTATATCGCTATCACTCTGTTGGCACTCACTCCGATTGCCGCGGCCGACTGGCAATTCCGCTCTCGTCCTGATCTAGCCCCTCCACGTCTCAACATCACCATCCCAGCTACCGATCAAGTTGAGCCAGGCTATCTCTTCATAGCACCCTTTGCCGGCTATCCAGATACGCCCACTGAGCAGCACGGTCCTCGCCAAGCTGGCCCTTACATCTTCCGTGACAACGGCGACTTGGTCTGGTCTGGCTACGGCATCTACAGTATCTGGGCCACCAACTTCCAAGCTGGACGTTGGAAGGGCAAAGATATCCTGTTCAGCTTTGAGGGTGACCATAATGCTGGATATGGCCATGGTCATGGACACATTACAATTGTGGACCAGCATTATGAGACTATTCGGGAGCTGCGTGCTGGAAACCATAAGTTGGTGGATAAGCATGAGTTTCACATCGTCAATGAAGAAACTGGACTCATTCAAATCTATCAGCCCGTTCCCCGAGACTTGAGGAAATGGGGTGCTAAGCCAGAACAGCAGTGGATTGTAAATGCTATTGTCCAAGGTTTGTCATGATACCCATATACTATCTTGACAACCACTTACACGATGCCAGAGCTCGATATCTCAAGTGGCAAACTCCTGTTCGAGTGGTCCAGTCTCGATCACGTCCAACCAGACGGTAAGTCTATTCTTCAACCCATCACATATTCTCTCATATTCACACTCCCACAGAAGCAGTTCTCCCCATAAACCCAGGCCAAGCCGGCTCAGGCTACAACAGTTCCGATGCCTGGGACTACTTTCATATCAACAGCGTCGACAAAGACGCCCAAGGGAACTATCTCATCTCGGCCCGCGACGCCTGCTCCATCCATAAGATCAACGGAACAGACGGCTCCATCATCTGGCGCCTACACGGCAAGCGCTCCGACTTTTACGTCCCGGACAATGCAAAGTTTTGCTTCCAGCACCACGCACGATGGCTCTCTCAGAACGACGATGAAGAAGTCATCAGCCTGTATGATAACAGTGCCCATGGAACCGAGCATGGTGGCGGATCAGAGGTGCACACGGCGCCGGCGAGCAGCGGCAAGATTCTACGACTCAACACAACTTCTTGGACGGCTGAGTTAGTCGCTGTATACTTCCCGCCTGACGATCTTCGGTCCAAGTCCCAGGGCAGTACACAGGTTCTCCCTGGAGGAAACGTCATCGTTGGATGGGGCTCTGAAGGGGCGCTGACGGAGTTCACTCTTGACGGCAAACCCATCTTTCACACCTATGTTGACTCGGACTTTCTCGGCGTTGGAGCAGAGAACTACAGGGCTTTCAAGTATAACTGGACAGGCCTGCCTAACGAAGAGCCCGCCATCGTGGCGCTGCAGAATAGACACAGCACCAAAGTGTATGTGTCGTGGAACGGCGATACAGAGACGGCAGCATGGCGATTCTACGCAGTCATTGATCAGTATGGCTCTCGAGATTTCTTGCGGGAAGTCACGCGTACCAGCTTTGAGACGCCCCTTGAGATCACTGGTGCCAATGTTGCTAGTGTTGCAGCAGAGGCTATCGATGCCCATGGCAGGATCATACGCTCGACGGCCTCTGTTCGTGTCGAGGCTGAGATACTTCCATCAAAGGGAGAAACCCCATTTGCGTCTGACAACACAAAGGGCCAAAAGCCCTTGGATGATTATAATTTCTGGGGAATCGACCTCTAAGTCTCACCCTTCTAATCTTTGCAAGGGATGATCTTTCTCATCAAGCCACCTTACTGCAAGGAAGGCCGTTGCTTCCTGGCATTAGAGATCGATGCCCTATGTAAAGAAGAATGAAACTTGATAGGGCATCCATTAGTTTAGCTTCCGATGTGTTTTGTATTAGCCCAGTCAGTCACCTTCACTAGCATCACTTGACACACATCACTCATTTAACTGCTGCAGTTGAGAAAACATACACTCCTTTCTATGTCGAACCATATCACATCATAATTAAGACACTAGCAGATTCACTTGGCATAAAATTACATGAATCGACTCAGGCATAGTACTCTAAGATCTCTAGTGATATGATCGCCCTATAAAAACGCTTTGACGCTATGATCGCTCCTCATACATCTCTCTCCATGATATAACCCCCTTGCCATAATTATATACAGTTCGAATGAAAGTCCTTATTACCACCACTTCTGCGGTCGTAGATTACCACGTAAAGCTCTCCTCTACAAAGTCCACCACACTCGACCCTTGTACTGATCTGGCGGCCCCACGGACATCGTCAGCAAGAGCACCAGGTCCACACACGGTGACACACATAGCGCCCATCTGCTCTTGCACCTCCTTCTCCAGGATGAGGGGAATGTTCGGCCGTCCAGGGAACATGCGCACTGTGGCGCTAGCACTGACAATATCGCGTGGGTTCTGAGGACGGGTCACAAAGATCTGGATGCGAAGGAGGTCTTTGCGGTGGGGAATGCGGAGGATCGTGTCCATGTATGGCCGCACCCATTCGAGAGATTCGTATTCGCGGATGATCCAGACAAGGGTGACACGTCGAGCGGCGGTTGTACCCTCGTTGTATCCTTCAAGGAGGTGGCGGATGTAGGAGATTTGGTGAGTGATTCCAGTCGAACCGGCAAAGAGAACAGCGTGACCGTATGAGTCGAGGCTGTTGTGTCCTGCGTAAGGGCCTTCCATGGCTGCCTTGATGCGAAGACCTCGTGGGCACCGTGAAGCACGATCAAAGAGCTTCTTGGTCATACCGGTCTGGGCTCCAATGACGAAAGAGACAGAAGTAGTCATGGTTGACTTATCAATTGCGTGGAGAGGCTCCTTCTCGGCAACGGGCAGACTGCTGTCACGGACGTGGTTGACCCAGCAGATTGAGAAAGGGTGGCTCTCCCAAGCTTGGAGGCCCCAGAAGCGCAAGTAGGCGTGAGTACCGGGCTGGACGTCGACATATCGGGGCAAGTGAAGGGTGACTCGGGTGACGTTGCCAGGCATGGCCTCGCAAACGGCGTCAGTCCAGCCCTTGGATGACCAGTTGACGTAGACGATTCGGAACATGCGGGCAAGGCGGTCAGCAAACCAGATGGCCATGATGGCCATGATCCAGGGGAGCTGAGGAAGGCCACCGTGGAGTTTGGAGGAGGCACAGTGAGCCCAGGTAGCGACAAAGGCAACAAAGGCCAGAACGATGTGGACGTTGAGGAAGGTTTCGTAAAAGGCGTGTCGTAAAGGCGAAAGCGAAAGCAGAAATAGGAGGCTCATAGCCACCGTACCAACTGTTCCCGAGCCTTCAAAAAGATCACTGGTGATTGCGTGCCCGACACCATCCCAGCCAATGTCGTCCACAGCAACAATGGCCCAGGCGATAGTGTGGATGAGAGACTCCAACACCACGATACGGCCCATCCAACGATGAAGAAGATTGTAAGTGTCGAAGCTGATTTTGAGAAGGCCGATGAGGGGGTTGTTGCGCCCAGCGAAGATGATCAAGGGGACCATACTGACAAGGGCCAAGGTTCCTGAGCGGCCTCGTAATTCGGCACAAAAGGCCTTTTTATTCTCATTCGTCCAGTCAAGAACAAACATGTAGGCAATGTTGCTGCCCAAGTAGATGAAGAGGATAATGAAGTGGAGTCGCGAAGGGAGAGTGCCCATGCTGATAGCAGAGGATAGCTTGAACTCTCGGTTGTGACGTTTACTCCATAGGGGGGCGTAGATGAGGTTTTTCTTGAGACTGGGCATCCAGCTCCATTGCGAGATCCTCCAGTATCCTTGCTTTTCGCCGGCCACAGACATGGCCGACACCTGGCGGAGTCTTGCCCATAGGATTTCGAGGATCCTGATAGCCAGAACAATGAAGCCAAAGATGCCCAAGGTCCACCACAGAACGTCAACGAAAAACAGATTCATAGGTTGGTTAACACCATCGAGATTTGAGTAAAAGTTGGGAGTTGATTCGGGGTCTGCGTGAGCTGCTTCGCCGCGAGATTTGAGTGTCGAGGTTGGTATAAACGAGCTGATATCGGCGATCCGGCGCCGGTGGAAATCCATCGTGACTAAATAGCTCCCTAGGAGCGAGGCAAGGAAAGAATGCGGGTGGCGGTCGTTTTATTGGGAGTCGTTAGATGACGAAAGAGTGAATAGGTAGTCGCTGTTCGTTGTGAATGAGTGATGAAACAGGCGGTTGTGCGACTGATAAAGGGTGCGGAATCCCGGGACGAAAGCGCCAAGAGCGGTGATTTTAAAGAAAGTATAAATACGCTGTTCCTCCTTGTGTTCAGGGTTTGGTGTCAGAACATGATCGTAATTAGGCGATTGACTTGGCGGTTGTGATAGTATATCGTGATCGGCGAGGGGGGCTGTTCAGCGGTGATTTCGTCTGATCCAAAGGCCGATGAAAGCTTGTTCAATACAATGTGACTGGCACAAGACAAAGGCAAATAAAAGTAAAAAAGAGTGAAGAACAATAAGGGTCGATAAACAATCCGTGCCGAACAAGGATGATTTATTGATCACCGTCAAGGCAGTGCAGTGTCGAATGACGTCGCGGTCTTATTTACCTCGTCCACGAGGTGATGTTCTCAGTTTGCAGATGGAAGAAAGCAGAACTAGCTGACGATCTCCACGCTTGGCGGATTTGGATCTGCGGTAGGTAACGAGAGAAAGAACGGGTCAACTTCAAGTGCCGTGAGTGAATGAAGCCAATGTCAAGGTAAAGGTAACTGTAACCTAAGGCAAGGGCGACTGAGAGAGAACGCAGGCGGACAGGCGATCGACGTTCGGCGCGTGCGGTAACTGAGTGAGTGAAGAATAAGAGGAATTTTGAGGCGCTTATCGCAAGACAATAAGATCGACCGGAGAAAACAAGAGAGGAAAGCGTTTTGTTTTTGAATGTTTCAACGAGTAACAAACAGAGACAAACACGAGGGCGGCCGTAACGAGGACCTGGCACTGGCAAGTAGTAGGTAGGTAGTTGTTGAGAGTGACGAAACCAGCACAGCACTGCTAACAATAAAAGTCAGGTGGATCGACCAGGGAATGACCAGCCTCAGAGAAGAATGTCTATAAGAGAAGAGAAGAGCGCAAAATTATCACCGTGAACGGCACGAGTCGCAAGAGGAATGAAGATACGTATGGGAGCGGACGTTGTGATAATATGTAAAAGGGCCTAGCCAGCTTGACTCCGCCCTCCTCCCAGCCAAGAGCAAACAATCAACACTGGTTCGAGGCTTCTTCGCTTGGCACAGAAAAGGATTTACTCGCACAGCATGCATGGCCTGCTGCGGTCAGCAAGGGAGCCCCTTACAGCTTCTCCTTGTCCAACAAGAATCTGCGAGTCAAGGTTGTGAGTGGCTAGTTCGTCCGACTTGCCCGGCAGAGCCTGGAGGGATTAGACGGGGGCCCTGGTAGGGCGTGCTAGGGGACCTCGACCCCGAGAATCCATTTCATACCTTATCTTTGACCTGGTTGGACGCTCTTCTCTTCCAATGTCTTACAGAGAGAGCTACAAGAATCATGGCACAGCGAACCACGAGCGTTTAAGCGCCTCTTTCAAGTGCACCTAGGAACGTTGGCAAGTTTATCGCCTTCTGGGTTTGCGCTACGGTAGGGGCATTGGCAGTAACGGCGTGGCTGCTCGATACGCGACCAATTGGATGAGAGATGTTCAAAAAAGATCTCAGATTCTGGTCTCTAGCGGGACAAGACCACGATTGAGTGGCTGCTCAATGGTCAAGTCTCCGGACGAGCTATGCTTCTGAAACCAGCCACTTGCTGGTCCTGACTCCCGGTCAGGGGTTCCCTGTGCCCCTTTTGGGAATGGAAACTCCAAGTTTTTAAAGAGCTCTTCAGGGGTCACTGGCTGTCAACGGCCAGACCTGCGGCGCCAAAAATGGGGGCGCGGGCCAGTTGGGCTTTTCAAGCGTTTGCTAGCCACTCAATGCCCCGCGAGAGATATCGCCAAGAGATTGTCGACCTCGCTGAGGCATCCAGTTCCATGTTTCCGAAGGTTGTTCTGTTTGATGTTTGGATGAAAGCAGCCAGGTCCAGCCTTGAGTGGTATTGTTTCCTGACTCAATACAAGTAAATGGGCTGATTGAAACACTTACGGCCCATGACCAACTTGAAGAGGCTCTGTCAGGCGATTGAATCAAGGGTCACGATGTCAATCAGAGGCAACTCTCTAGACTCCATCAATCAATCAATGCCCCGATTGCTGTCAGATTGCCAACGTGGGTCCAAGTTGCACAGAAGACAAGGTAACGAAGTCGCAACATGCAGAAACATCATCAGCCAAGGGTCAAAAAGGCGGCCCGTCATCTTATTTCTCGTGCTGTGGTTGATGGAATTCGGTTTCAACGTCAGTTTGACACGGCCGACATGCCCACCGTCTAGTTTGATAACGGACATGCATGTTGCTCACTCTGGCCATCCGGCCCACAAGGCTCTCAATCCTTCACAGGGCCTTGTCTTGCCCAAAGTGGGATTCAAATGTCCAAGGACAAGCCTCTAGTCGTCGCAGGTAAAATGATGAAAGCGCTTCTTGGTTCGCTTCCGCTGTCTTGGGAAACTAGCTACGCCACGCAGCGGGCACTATCTCGATTCCAGGGAAATATTGCAACCCTTTGGGAGACTCGTCCTGAACCTGATGCTTGCGTATATTCTTCTCCGTCACATCCGACATGAAGCTGCATTGCTTCTCACGATGCGACCATTGGTTCATGTGTATCGGTTCGCCTTTGTAACAGCCCATCTTACCCCAAGGTCAGATCTCAATAAGCGCGGAGGTGGCCGAGCTCCCGTGCTTGACAGGAAAAGAGATTGCCGATTGTGGCATGTTCATTTTAACGATCTTGATTGCTTGTGTGTCATGTTGGCTCTATCCATGTAAGAGCTCGGTGACACTTGGAAGGCTCGGTCTGCGGTGAGGCTGCGCCATATCTGAACGCCACACAAGCAACTGTGGCGTCGCTCGGTCGGCCCTCGTAGCCTGAGGCAGAGACGGATCGCTGCTCCGTGAGGCTCCCGAACAACGCCGGAAATTTCCAGCAAGGCTATCACGAGCCGGGCATTGAGCAATTGCGGTCGACACAATGGGTTCCAGCGAGTCAAAACCTATTTCCTCACACGTGTGGAAGGCGTACGTTATTTCATAAAATCTCAAGTGACCAAACCAGTCTCGATCGGCGACTGACAGCTTGCCAATAAACAGCTCAGCGCCCAACGGCCTCTCACAAGATCTTGTCGATTCACTACAGTCTAGCAATGAGGTACACACAAATCACACCAAACCTCTGATACAACTAGCTAGGACTTAGTTGAAGCTAACACGCCCCCTCAACAGACCGATGCCTCTCGATCCAAGCTAGTCGAGCTCCAGATCCAGGCCCGCGTGGCCGAGGAGCTCAAGAAGCTTCAACAGCAAGAAGCTGAGGCCCTCAAGGTCGCACACGAAAAGCTCAACAACGCCGAATTCAAGGACGATAACGGCCCCAGCCAGTACACTGTCAACAAAGAGATCGAGGCGATGCGTAAAAAGCTCGAGGCGCGCAAGCAGGTGCGTTCTCTGCCCGACAACGTCGAGGGTGCACGCAATGAGGTCATTCGATGTCTACGGGAGCACGACCGACGACCGCTCGACTGCTGGCAGGAGGTGGAGAACTTCAAAGCCGAAGTCAAGAAGCTGGAGAAGAACTGGGTTGAGAAGGTTGTCTCGTAAGAAACGAAATTGTTGGGGAGTTCGGGATGGACTTGGGGAATGATTCTATAGAGATATAGAAATGATGGGCTTACATGCCCGGATAAGTACGCACGTGTACATTATGGCATTGGTAGCGGTAAAAGCTATGTTGAGGAATCAAAAAGTGTACAGCAACTTATATCTCAAAGAGCAGCTCTGTCTGTTCCTCACCTCCCATCTGTATGGGCTCATTGCCTTCTCTACTTATGTCTGCTTCTTGCCGAGCTTTTAGTTCGGCTTTCTTTCGCAGACCCTCTGCACGCTTCCTCTCTCGCCTTGCTGCGGCATCCTCCCACTCGTGTCCCTCTGGGTTTCGACGGGGTGTCGGTGCAGATACGGCGTCTCTAAAGGCATTCTGGAACCGCTCAATGCGTTTCTTGTTCTCGATGAAGCGCTCGTTGGCGATTTGTACAAGTGTCTGGAGGTACTCGGGTGATACTATACGTTGGCGATGGCCATCTAGCTGCTGGCCGACTAGAGACTCAAAGGCGAGGCCCATTGTCCGTATAGCAACCATGGGTGTAGTAGCATCCTTGCCACTGGGGATGATATTGAGAGCGCCCGACTCGCGGAAGCCTGCTTGCAAACCGCATCGAAGGAGTATTTGAGCATGCTCCGGAGATGCTGTAAGAACGTGGAGGATCTACATGGTATCTCAGCATGGGCTTGTTCTTATTCTATCATTGCCGTGTCTAACACGAGACACACTTTTCGCTTACCATAGCCTCAAATTTGAAATGAATGAGTCTTCTCTCTTTGACTGCTCCAGCTGTATCTTGAGCTTTTGTGGAATTCTCAAGTCTAAATACACTGCTCCAGTCTGTATTCTCATTTTCATCAGGCACCGGGTCATGAGAGACAAACAACCATGCCCCTCCAGCACCTTTTCCGCCAACGCCAGCTACTTGCTCATCATCGCCTTCAGCTTCAGCAACCCGTCGACCCTCCAGAAAGACGCTCACACGTCCTGCACAACTGCTTGTAGTAACGAACCCGGATTGCTGGTTGATCTCATCAATAAGATCACGAATCCCTTCATCTACGGAACCTTTTGGTGAAGCATCCGTGTATTCTGTATCTGGGATCGAGAGCTGATCGAGAATCTTTTTCTTTCTCTCCACGAAAGCGGGCGGCGCAGAGGCGAGATCGTGCATTGTGTGTGAGACGACTTTTTATTTGTTAGTGTGGACGCAAGGCTGAGAATAGGTCACGATGGACGGTGCTAACTGGAAAACGGGAGACTCGGCGTACGTTAATGTCGTATCAGAATTTAGCAGTCAACAGGTGATGTTCTGTTAGCTCTCAAACCACTGCCGCGGGGTAGCTTATCGCTTTGCGGCTCTAACCTCGTGATCTTAACATCCAACTTCAAGCTTCAAGTTAATTCTTTCAAGCTCACTGTTGCGGACACTTTGACAAGTATGATTGATTTCTTTTATTTTTGGTATTGTCTATGACCTATCGCAGACTCTGTCTGCTTGGTTGTATACCTGCTATTCCTCCCTTGCACCAGGCTTGCCATATTTTATCCCAACGCCATTCAATATTCCCAGATACCATGAGTCCCTTTGGTTCAGTTACAATTGGCTACTGCACCAGATAATACCCCAAAACGCCTTGTTCATGCTTCATTCATTAAGTCATCAAAGATAAGTGGTTGTCTGGGTGCGAGTGCACTCATACGGTGGGCAGAGCCACTTTCTCCAGGGCAGCGGCGAGCTTTTCCTCTTGTTGCTTGCGCTCCATCATGGCGACGAACTCAGAGTATCGCGACTTCTTGTTGTGGATACCGCACTCGGTCTTATCCTGGCCCTTCCATCGGCCGGCTCGCTCATCCTCACCCTCCTTGACAGGGACGGTCGAGTGCCAGTCACCGATGGACTTGTAGCCTTGATCGAGGAGAGCGTTGTAAGGGACGTTGTGCTCCTTGATGTAGTCGTTGACCTGCTTGAATGACCAAGTGGCCAAAGGGTTGATCTTGATGACACCACGCTCATCATCGAGTTCGATGATGGGGATAGAGCCACGGGCGGCACCCTGAGATCGTCGACGGCCGTTGAGTACGGCAGCAACCTTGAGTTCCTCATATGCTCGCTGAAGTGGCTCGACCTTGACGATCCAGTCGTACATCTCACCGGCGGTGTGGTACATCTCCTTGCCATACATGTCCTCGAACTCTTCGACATTGTTCACACCATCAGGCTTGTAGATGTGGACAGGGACGTTGGGGTATCGGGCCTTGACTCGGTCGACAAGATCGTGTGTCTCCTTGAAGTGATACAAGGTATCCAGGAAGATGAGGTCAACAGTGGGGGTGTTGGGGTGCTCCTTTTGGATCTTGGAAAGCATGTCCATAGTGACGAGGCCGGTCAGACCGAAGGCGGTCGATTGGTACAAGTTGGGGAACATGACCTTGCAGAATCGGAGAATGTCCATGGGGTGCATGTCTTCGAGCATGTCGTTGAGGTGTTCGACATGGGGCTTGGTGAGAACGACCTGAGGGAGAGTGGTCGAGGATGCTGGCGTCGAGTATTCTGAGTTTTGTCCAGAGACATAGCCGGACTCGCAGTCGAGCTTGATGTCCGAGAGGGACACCTGTGAAGATGTTTGAGAGATGAAGGCGGGCATGTTGAAAACGCGGGGGAAGATGGTTTGAGAGGAGGGGCTGTTGTCTGGACTTGTTGAAAGCTGGGATAGGAGACGAGTATCCCAGTTATATCTAGTAGGGAGCCAAAGATGAGGTGATGAAGCTCTGGTATAGTTGATGACGCAGAAGTGTGCTGACTGGATAATAGAACAAGATTTCAAAGCACGTTGGAAAGAAGCAAGACGATGAGATGACGAACACGACAGAGGAAGAGGACAGTCAAATTCTTTAAGAGAGGAAGAGCAGTGGTTGAATGGGGGTCTACATGCTATGTCCGGGCGACCGCCCGCTGGGCCCGACCAAGGGCGTCGTTAGTAATGAGCATGGCAACGTCCGAACCCGAGCTTATGCTGCCTGTGATGAGGCCAGGATATGGAAAAAGATGGGGAGCTGCAATTGCGCAATCGCCGCCATGAGGATTATCGACTCCAAGGCGCAACTGAGACTGATCACGACATCGACGCTATGCCTTTCGCGATGGTGGGTGCAATGGCGAAATTGAATTCTGATTGGCTAGTCTACCAAAGCCCTGAAATGGCGGCTAGGCGACGGGACCTGTTTTGCCTCACCACCGGCAAACAACAGAATTTCGAGACAGCCGCCGAGCCGGGACGTCCTGGGTCTTGTATAGGTGCTGTGGTTTGGTGGAACTGTCGAGTAGATGGAACTGGACGGCTGCCTCGGAAGTTGGCTTGTTCATCGTATGTACGAGCAACAACCTCAAGAATTGAGACCAAACAAAGAACGACATCTAGTCCATCTCAGAGTTCCGTGTTATCTAGATCCGGGGATGGCCTAGAGCCTAGAATGCATGCACGGCATGTTAATGAGCCGGGGCTCTGAGCACGAGGGCAACTTCCCCGCGATCATGTCATTATAGTTACGGGTTGCGAAATCGCACTTGGATCTCCGGTGATATCAGCTTTCCTCTTTTGTCATGATGTGTTATGAAGTGGTACCATCTCTGTCGCAAGAATGAGTCTTTGTCTCGCCACATCCCCAGATCGACGATGTTTAATACTGACCACAATTATTGCCTTTGCGGACCGATTTGCTTTCACTTTTGCATAGTTGCTTCAATGTGTTGTAAGCAATATCATATCGTTGTGCGCTATCAAAGGCGTAATTACCGTCAGCCGTGACGGCAGTCGGTCAATCTCTTCATGTGCCTGAAACGTTTGTCGGACCATCGGCACCGAGCAGCCGTGTGCGACTGCCGATTTCCCCAGCGAAAGCAATTTTTTTCATCGGAGGTTGTCAGCTTTTGCATGTGGACAAACGTTGAGCCGGAGCCCGGCGTACCAATGCCCAACGCCTCAAATTGCGTGCCCATTCTGCTCACCGAACAATCTGTTTTAGCAATCAATTGCTGACTTAGCAGAGAGATCGCTTACCCTATGTAGGTAATCTAAAAACGACGTCATAGTACTACGTACGTCTGTTTTGTCATCCTGTCAGACCTGTCTCTGCGTCATGAGTGCAACTCTGGAGGTCTACTGCTTTTTTTTTCTAATATCTCTCCTGGTTCTATACAATATACTTCGATACTGCGACGAAGGGATGGAGTGCTTTCGTAAAAACATTGACGTTCTAGATTGGTGTTGCATGACTCGCAAACGCATCTAGCAGCCAGCTCTATCCAAGCTTTTTCAGTCATGCTAATCTTATAGAGTCATCACGTGACGATGGCTCACGCCAATCTTCATCAAAATCCGACCAGGCTGCGGCTTATTTGCACCAATCACCTTTCAGATCAGCCTGACAGGGAGCCGCAGAAGCCGATACCAACGGTTTCGTTCCATGGCGGGGCGGGAGACGGAGACAATTGTCCTGGGAACGACACGCCATCACAACGGAGCTTACCTCAACCTTTGAAGATTGATTCAGTCTTTGGGTTCGTCGCTGGTACCGTAGGCGGTTGCGCGTCACTTACTACCTGCTCCTCTAGTCTTCCTCTTTGAGCCTTCAAGCTTGTACTTCAGCTCTTATCGTCAGCCGTTGAAAATCTCACCCCGCGCACACAATGGCAGACCAGGGAAGCCCCGCCAAACAGAATGTCACACGGCCTCAGTTGGGCTCGATGAGGAGCAGCTCCTACCTCAGTGATCACCAGGAGTACCGCCCTCCCCGACCGGACTCAGCCCGACAAGACCAGCTGTTCCATGGCATTGATACGGTGATAGAGGACTCAGGCAACTCACCTGTTCCCCAATCAAGGCCAATCCTGCCCTTCAATGGCATTCCATCTGAAGAGAACCCTCCTACCGTGGTGGACAGCGGGTTGAGCCATTCGTACTCTCACCCCAATTGCGCTCCTCGAGCTGGTGAGAAATCGGATCGCCTCATTGCAACGCTCTTTTACAAGCCAAGGGGAGAGGACCAGGCTTCACGATCTCCTACCAAGACGACGTTTGGAGACAGCAGTGAGTCTCTGCCCGCCAACTTGGCGCCTACAACCGATCTCAATGAGTATCCTCTTGAGCCGCCTACTCAGGAGTCAGAGCAGCTAGACCACATCTACGGCTCTTACATCTCTCCGCTATGCATCACTTCGTTCCTCCATCTCATGTCCTCATTCCCTCTTCCCCAGGATGCCGAGGAGCCTCATTCTTCTCACCGATGTTTGGATAACCAGGAGCAACCGCGCATTGTTGAGCTGACGCTTGCGCCTACACCATCTCCCGAATACCTTAGTCTCGACGACCTGAGGAAGCATGAGATGATATATCGGTTTGAGCAGGAATGGAACGTGGACGTCGTCCTTCAGCGAGATAGTGTGTGGAGACGTCACCCGCGACTTGTGGTCTTTGACATGGACAGCACTCTCATTACCCAGGAGGTAATTGATCTTTTGGCTGATCATGTCAAGGATCCCCCGGATCTGGCTGCTCGAGTTGCTGAAATTACACACCGAGCGATGATGGGCGAGTTAGAGTTTGAGGGTTCGTTCCGTGAGCGCGTTGCTCTTCTTAAGGGTCTTTCTGCTACCCTGTTCGAGGATCTCCGACCAGTATTGGACGTCACCAAGGGTGTACCAGAACTGATCAGGGCTTTGAAGCGATTGGGCGTCAAGACAGCAGTTCTTTCTGGCGGGTTCCAGCCTTTGACAGGGTGGCTCGCCGGACAACTAGGCATTGATTATGCGCACGCAAACCATGTCGTTATTGAGGACGGCAAGTTCACTGGCCAAGTTGAGGGCGTCATTGTCGGCAAGGAGCGAAAGAGGGATCTTCTCCTTGAGATTGCTGCTAAGGAGGGTGTTGAACTATCCCAGGTCATCGCTGTCGGTGATGGTGCTAATGACTTGCTGATGCTGGACAAGGCAGGTCTGGGAGTTGCGTGGAACGCAAAGCCTCGAGTACAGATGGAGGCGAATGCCCGCTTGAACGGAGAGAGTCTGCTGGACCTCTTGTACCTGTTTGGCTTCACCGTTGAAGAAATTGGAGCGTTAGTTGCATAGATTGTTGGCGTTGCTGAGTCAAGAGAGTTGCCGCATGATGATGAAGACAGGAGTTCAGGGTATACATGAAAAGCAGGGTGTTGTGTTGGGCCAATGAGATACCAGACAGCAACGAGAAGTAAGAATTCCTCGGTGAGGCAATCTGCTATAAAGTGTGAAATTCAAACTGTGCATAGTGGGTATAGCAACTCAAGACACTCTCGATGCATTATGGGCCGTCCATCCGGTCAATTTTTCCATAGAAGAGCGATGAACTGGGCAAGAAAGAGATTGGAGACAAGACAAATTATAGTTAAAGACACAAGCTAAGAAATATCGCGGCGCGTCGTATGTGAACTATGGGTGGTTGCTAAACTTGAGCCCACTCTGTCCTTCTTCTTCTTCATCTTTCTACACAGGGCGAGAGGTTTTGACTGATCCAACTCATCACTCTCCCCTCCATTCCATACAGTACATGCTTATGCGTGTAGCCAGCTTCCAACTCCTTTCCAAGCTCTTGATTTAAGGGTAACCGTCCTTGCCCCACTTGTTGAACTTGTCGTGAAGCTCGCTGGGAAGGGTGACGTTGGGAACAACGACAACGTTGAGGGCGCTGGGAGCGTCCTTGGGAGCGGCGTTGGGGTCACCACCGGGGTGGTACTGGTACTTGCCAGAGCTGCCGGACTCCCAAGGGTGAGTGGCGACGTTAACGGGAGACTCGGAGGTAGCGCCAGTGGGTGATCGGCCTGAAGTTGAAGATGTCAGCAATTGCTTGATCTTCGAGCATCATCTATCTGTTTCCATACCGAGATAGTAACCAGCGCCGCCGAGGGCAGCAACCATAACACCACCGAGAATCTACATCCATCAATTTACGTTAGCAACGGCAGTCCTTTTGCATCGTCGGCTTCGATCGTGTTGTTCTGGCCCGGGCCTAAATCGAGAGGTGGGCCGAGGCATTATGACGCACCAGAATCTCGGGGTTGCGACGAGACTCCTTCTTGAGCTCGGCCTTTTGGTGCTCCTGGAAGCGGCGGGCGGTGGTGGAGAGGAATCGACGAGAGATGCGGGAGGCCATTGTGACGACGGGCTTTTGCAGCTGTAGGGAGTTTGAGAATGAGGTTTCTGCGTGGTCTTTTGGTGGTTGAAGCTTTGAAGTTCTCGTATGATTTCGGGTGAGCCATTGTCAGGCCAGCCATTGGCCAATGCCGGGGAGCAAAGACGATCACGTGATACCTCTTGCTGTGACGTCTTCTTGAGCTATCAGCCTGGAGGTCGTAGGGCAGATGATGCCTGATGAACCAGGCATAAGCTGACTTTGTTCTTGTCCCTGGCTAAAGCCTAAAGATTCGTTCATGGTGATGTGATGGGCCGGGCGATCATTCTGGACTTTGAGGCCCAAGGCCGACTAACAAAGTTTAGTTGACAAGAATGCAATCACAGCCTCTTGCCTATTCACGTAATCGACTTTATTCTGGGACTGCCTGTCAAACGTCAACGAAACGGGTTGCTGCAGTAGGTTTCCACTCGAAGTTGCAAAGTGACGTCTGCAGACATCCAATGATTTGTGCACAATTCAACAATTGTAATTACAACGTTTTCAGTCAAAAACAATCTCGTCTTTCCGTGATCAGTCTTGTCTCATTGATTCATCAATTCATCCCATTTGTCGTCCATATCAGCGCCGCTAGCAGGGGCCTTCAGCAGCCTGAGGTTAGCCCCTGGCAAGGGGGCCCGAGTGCAGCTTAGCTGAGCGCGCGCAGACGGGGGATGTCCAATTACCTAAGGAAACTCGTCCAAGGTTTCCTGAGGCTTGGAAAAAGAAACCAGACCCAATCCCAAGCCGGAATACTAAGGGAAAAAGGAACAAGCAGACACCTCCTCTTCCCATCGCCTTGCCTTGGCTCGCCTTTCCTTTCTTTTCTGGTCGCCCTCTTACGTTCTCTTTACTGGGCTAACTCTTCGACTTGCGCTCCCTCTATCTCTTTTTCCTTGTTGCAATCCTTTCTCCTAATTCCTAATCTCCCTACGATTGAACACCAACCACGCTTTCTCCCACCCCTGTCCATCCCTTTGGTTCCTTTGTTCAGTACTGCGTAACGCGAACCACTTGCCGAAACTGCCGACTCTATGTTTGAATAACCTGCCAGCCCCTTGACATCTATTCACTGGCCAATACGACTTAGAAGACGACACTGAATGGCATCCTGAACCTATCATCAACGCGAAAACGTTCCTGTAATTCCGATCAAGAACCGCAGTCAAGTCTGTAGGTGGACGACCACCAACGACACCATTATCGAACATCACCATGGCCGCGAAACCCGATGACGATGGCTTCTCAGCGCCCCATGTTCCCCGTTCCGAGGCTCCCAGGCCACCGAGCATAATCTCTTCCCGAATGACGGATATCGCAAGTGAGGATGGAGACGAACCAGAGACGAAAAAGCATAGAACGAGTTTTCGGAGTGCAGATATGGCTTCGCGGCCCGACACTGCACGAACCGGAGCGTCTTCGAGGGGCGCATGGCAGAGCCAGTCGTTGCGGAATAAGATGTATGGTTCGGGTGTTCAGACTAAGAGGGGAAGTGTCGAAAGTTCAACTGCCGGATCGACTAGTCAAGCGCCGAGCTTATCAACCAGAAGCCATGTTCCATCACTGACGTCGCATGCTTTCTTCCGCCCCATGAGCTCGCAAAAATTACAGGCGCAAAGAGGAGGATCCCACCGCCCATCCACGATGAGTCAGATGTCAGCGGCATCGCCCACTTCGCCAACATCTCCTACATCACCAAAGTTCGATGAACACAGTGCTGAGGCCGGTGGCAGCCAAACGAGGCAGAGCATCATTTCGAATCCAATTGCGCAACTACATCGACAGACGAGCAATGACGAAAACATGCGATCCCCACCATCCCGAGGTACCGAAATGACCGAGCAGGAAACCTTGGACAGAATAACCGCCAACACAAGCCCGAGCCATGGCCATTACCCAGCAGGAAGTTTGACGGATAGTGTCCGTCCTCTTCAGGGTCGATCCTCCGATACTGGACACGGGCATGGACACGGCCACTTTCAACACACCATCAACGTTGATAAGAGCTACAAGGATCTGTCAAACATGCCCAGTCCGATTAAGTCTCCACGATCGTTCCGCTCAAGTTTTCTCATGCCTGGACGGAACGACCAAGGACAGCAAAGCCAGAATCGCAGTACTGAAGGAGCCGAGAAACTGTCTTCCTCAGCATCATCACCACAGTTCAGGCCAGTCGACTCTCGGAACGAGGGGCACCCGCGAGTACCCCATAAACCGAGCCAGAAATCAGACCTTGGACGTGTCTATCAGTATTTCGATGGAAACACAGTATTCTGTCTTGGCGGTCGCTGGCAAAACACAAGAGGACGACCTGTTAACGTAGCGACCGGCATCTTTGTCGTTCTCCCTTGTGCCCTATTCTTTGGTTTCGAAGCGCCGTGGTTGTGGAAGAATGTTTCACCTGCAATTCCCATTATCTTTGCTTATCTTGCCTACATCTGTTTCTCTTCCTTCATCCACGCTTCTGTTACGGACCCAGGGGTCAGTATTCATTCTTCGCATGGAAACAAGTTTAGTGTTAACTAACATTGAGCAGATTCTTCCACGAAATCTTCACCAATTCCCACCAGTAGATGACAACGACGACCCTCTTCAACTCAGCCCTCCAACAACAGACTGGGCTCTGATTAAATCCGCCGAATCATCCACGGCCGCGATGGAAGTTCCGGTTAAGCACTGTCGAACGTGCAATATCTGGCGGCCACCGCGTGCTCATCACTGTCGTTTATGTGACAACTGCATCGAGACCCACGACCATCACTGTGTGTGGCTCAACAACTGTGTCGGAAAACGCAACTACCGATATTTCTTTACCTTTGTTACGTCTGCAACGATTCTCGCAGCTTATCTGATTGGCACCTCTCTTGCACAGATTCTTCTCTATAAGAATCGGGAGGGGGTGTCTTTCGGAAATGCTATTGACCATTTCCGGGTCCCATTTGCCTTGATTTTTCTTGGGTTTATCTCCTTTTTATATCCTGCTGCCTTGATGGGATACCACATCTTTCTCATGGCACGAGGCGAGACAACGAGAGAGTACATGAACTCACACAAGTTTGCCAAAAAGGAGCGCTTCCGGGCCTTTTCTCAGGCCAATATCATCAAGAACTTTATCGTTGTTCTATGTCGCCCACGACAACCCACTTATTATCAGTTCAAGGCCCATTATCATGAAGGGGACCAGCGACTGGGGATCCGAAGGGACAAGCGGCCGAGATCGAGCTCACAGGGACTGGAAATGCATAATGTTAACCCTGGAGCGCCAAGTTTCCAAGGTCCAGTATCTCTGAGGAATGAGAGCCATTGATAAAGGCGTTCATACTGGGATTTTGCCCTTGCATTGTATTTCTATTTTGCTTCAAGACGGCGCAGTTTCTGGGAAGTATTTGTTCCATGTCGAGGCGGTGAGGGATGATATGATGCCTGCTTTACTCTTTCTTTTATTATACCCTCCTATGTTTACCAGTTCACTACACTTACTTATTCCCTTTTTGCACAGACTCTGGAAAAGCTGGCATATTCAGCAATGGTGGGCGTTGATTGTAGGTAATGAGAAGAGAGAGAGCCTTCGAGGTGGCTCTGATGCACATCTAAGGTTTATTAGATTCCTTAGTACAAGTTACTGAATATCCTTTCTATAAACAAAGTACCGAGTACGTAATAACCTAAAAAGGCAAAACTTAAAAGTCCTTTTCCGGATTGATTTCTTTGTTTGGTCGGTGAGAGGCGAATCTTCAAGGTTGGGAATCCACTAGACGGCTCCCCGGAATGCACGTGGAAATAAACATGGATCGGCCTGGGCGGGGTGCCCGACGAGATAAGGCGCTGATAAGAAAATTTCAGCAAAAGTTTTGGTGCGCCCAACCTATGAAAGCCGGTGTGTTCTTTTCTTAGCATCGTAAGCAGCGCTTTTTCCCTCAAGGGTCTCTCGTTGGTTTTTGTGTCTTTCCTTTCTTTCTTCTTCTTCTTCTTCTTGCTGCTGCCCTCGATCGGAACAGCGTCGAATACTGACCGAGGCCCGTTTAATACGTTTGTGTTACACATACAACAAACATATCGACGTTGACGCTGACGATGCCTCATCCTGTCACGCCGCCATCGTCGCAGGAGCCCACGATGGTATCCAAAGACGCCCCGCCCCCGCCATCGCAAGAGACCATCAACGACTTGATCAACACCATCTTTACTGCCAAGACGTCTGCCGCTTCGATCGATGCCTGCTATGCCCTCTGCGAGGTTATCCTCTCCTCTGTCGGTGTCGTCGGCTTGACCAACTACGGTGTTATTGCAGAGGTCAAGAAGGCCGCTGCTGATAAGAAGTCTGGCCTTCGTCGCGAGTCGAGCCAGAATCTCCTCGGTGCCATCTTTGAGCGCTTCCTCCCCCGACAGCCTGTTAGCGAGGTCGTTCTTCTTCTTCAGGATGGCGGCCTTGTTGGTTGTGCCCTCGATGCTCTCTCCGATAAGGGCGCTGTCGTTCGCGACGCCGCCCAATATGGCCTCGATGCCATGTTCGGTATCCTGAGCCCCGAGGCCCTCGTCACTGGTCTCCTTCCTTCTCTTACCGAGTACCTCTCCAGAAAGACCGGAAAGTGGCAGGGAACTGTTGGCGCCTATAAGTTGCTCCAGAAGATGGCCGACAAGGCGCAGATCACTATTGGAGGCACAAAGGAGGAGGCTCTCGAAAAGGATGTCTTGCGCGAGGCCATGGGTGCCAAGCTCGCTGGATTGATCCCCATCGTCGAGGGTGGTATGCACGACTTGAAGTCTGAGGTCGAGAAGCAAGCCGTTCACACCATGAACTCGCTCACTACTCTCCTGTCCAACGACGATGTCGCTCCCCGTATCCCTCTCCTCGTCGACACTATGCAGCACCCTTCAACCCAGACCCTCCAGAAGGCTATTCACGCCTTGTCCCAGACTACCTTTGTCGCTATTGTCACGTCGCCTGTCCTGGCTCTTCTGACACCCTTCCTCGAGCGATCTCTCAACAACCCGACCACCGCCCAGGAGGTTCTGCGACAGACTGTTGTCATTGTCGAGAACTTGACCAAGCTGGTCCACGACCCCATCGAGGCCCGAACATTCCTGCCCAAGCTTATTCCCGGTGTCAAGAGTGTTTGCGACCGAGCCTCACTCCCAGAGGTTCGTGAGATCGCCGAGCGTGCCCTTGACACCATGGAGAAGGCTATGGGTAACGATAAGGACGTTATTGCTCGCACCTCCGGAGAAGACGTCGCCAAGATCCTCGATGAGCAGATCAAGGTCAACAACGGCCTTGCTGGACAGCTCGACCTGTACAAGCAGGCTCGTCCCTACATTTCCGACATGGTTGCTATTGATGTCAACTACCGTTATATTGATCGCATCTCTGCTCGAATTGCCCCTTACCTCAAGGGCTTGATGCAGGACGCCGAGGCTCACCAAAAGGTCGCCGATGCCATCCAACAGCACTACGTTGACGAGGATCACCGCAAGTACGGTGTTCCTGAGAAGGAGGATGACGGTGAGGTTGAGATTGTCAACGCCGATTTCTCTCTCGCCTACGGTGGTATGCTTCTTCTGTCACACACCAACCTGCGACTTCTTAAGGGCCACCGATACGGTCTTTGCGGCCGAAATGGTGCTGGAAAGTCGACTCTCATGCGAAGTATTGCTAACGGCAAGCTCGAGGGCTTCCCCCCTCAGGATGTTCTCCGCACGTGTTACGTCGAGCACAACCAGGGTGAGGATGCTGATATCAGCATTCTTGAGTTCGTTGCTAAGGACCCTGAGATTGCTACTCAGGGCCGTGAGCGTATCTCTGAGGTTCTGGCTGAGTTTGGTTTCACTCCTGGCCCCGAGGGCCGACAGTCTGAGAAGGTCGGATCTCTGTCTGGAGGTTGGAAGATGAAGTTGGCTCTGGCTCGAGCTATGTTGCAGCGTGCCGATGTCCTTCTCCTGGACGAACCTACTAACCATCTTGATGTTGCCAACATTGCATGGCTCGAGAACTACCTCAAGACCCACCCCGATATCACCAGTTTGATTGTTTCTCACGACTCCGGATTCCTGGATAACGTCACCACCGATATTTACCACTATGAGCCTAACAAGAAGCTGGCTTGCTACAAGGGCAACCTGGCTGCCTTTGTCGAGATTAGTCCTGAGGCCAAGAGCTACTACACCCTTTCCGCTTCTACTGTTCAGTTCAAGTTCCCTCCTCCTGGTATCTTGACTGGTGTTAAGTCTCAAACTCGTGCCATCATCCGCATGAGCAACGTCTCTTACACTTATCCCAACGCTCCCAAGCCTTCTTTGTCAGAAGTCTCTTGTCAATTGAGTCTGTCCTCTCGTGTTGCCATCATCGGTCCCAACGGTGCTGGCAAGTCGACCCTCATCAAGCTTCTTACCGGCGAGACCATCCCCACCACTGGAAAGGTCGAGAAGCACCCTAACCTGCGTATCGGTTACATCAAGCAGCACGCTCTGGAGCACGTGGAGATGCACTTGGAGAAGACCCCTAACCAGTACCTTCAGTGGCGTTACCAGCATGGTGATGATCGAGAGGTCCACATGAAGCAGACTCGTGTCTTGTCGGAGGCCGATCGTGCCCAGATGGACAAGTGGGTTGACTTGAAGGACGGCAACTCTGCTCGACAAATCGAGTCGCTGGTTGGTCGTCAGAAGTACAAGAAGACCTTCCAATATGAAGTGTAAGTTCCTCGACACCCTCATTACATCATCTACAATACTAATTCTTGACAGTAAATGGCGTGGTCTTCTGCCCAAGCACAACACCATGATCTCTCGTGAGACCCTTACTGAGCTCGGCTTTGACAAGCTTGTCCAGGAGTTCGACGATCACGAGGCTTCGCGAGAGGGTCTTGGTTACCGTGAGCTTCAGCCCAAGATCATCTCCAAGCACTTTGAGGATCTTGGACTTGACCCTGAGATCGCCAACCACAACGAGATCGGCTCTCTCTCCGGTGGTCAGAAGGTCAAGGTCGTCATTGCAGGAGCCATGTGGAACAACCCCCATCTTCTCGTACTTGACGAGCCTACTAACTTCTTGGACCGTGACTCTCTCGGTGGTCTTGCCGTTGCTATCCGCGACTTCAAGGGCGGTGTCATTCTGATTTCTCACAACGAAGAGTTCGTTGGCGCTCTTTGCTCCGAGCAGTGGCACGTCCGCGACGGCCGTGTCGCTCTGCGTGGCAACGCCGCCGTCAACCTTGACCGTTTCGAGGACAGCCGTCCCGGCAGCGGCGTCACCAGCACCGCGGCGAGCACCGCGGCCAACTCGGTCGTCAGCAGTGCCGTCAACAGCGGCGTCGAGGACAACTCGGACATGAAGTTCAAGGCCAAGAAGAAGAAGAAGATGACCAAGAAGGAGCTCAAGGAGCGTGAGGTCCGTCGTCGTCTGCGTCACATCGACTGGCTCAACAGCCCCAAGGGTACTCCTCACCCTCCCGACACGGATGATGAGGACAACTAGACGAAGAAAAGTTTGTTTTTGCTTTGATGTGCGGTTCAGTTTTAGAGATATGCGGATATGAAGGATTTCATGCTGTGTGGCATCTGGCGGCTGTTTTTGTCAAGAGATTGAAGGCATCACGTAACATCCCATGATGCGGTAACGCCATGGTGAATGAATGGAATTTACTTAGATAGACCTGACAGAGTTTGGGCTCGATGGGTATAGAGGCGTTGGTTTGGGATAGACGACTTTGAATTACATTAAAGTTTTTACAGACTCTTTTTGTTGTGACTTGAATTGCTTGTGACGTTGAGGGTTGCGAAGTCGTTTTAGTTCCAGATGTGAGTTTGTTGTGATTGATGAAGTATTTGGGAGCGGGCATGCTCATCTTTCACAGTGAGCTCTAGCTCTTGGTCAAAATGCCACTGCATCTCGAACTGATCCTCTTAGTGTACCATTTGATTTATTGACTATTATACTTGAAGGCTAGATTTCAGCAGCAAGGAGAATGAGTGTAACTCTGGGTATGATCCTTTCTATACTTCCACATAAAACAAAACGCAACGATGGAGAAACCGAGATAAACAAAGATGCTTTTGGGGGGTACATGAACCAGGATTACCAAGAGAAGGTCATCAGGGCAGGGTTCAAAGCCAGAGGCAACAGAAGATGGCTTCCAGCTACAGTGGCCATGGGCAAGATGGCGACAAAGTCATTGATGCGCCAGTGATGCGGGACAAAGTCCGCAGTGCCCATAATGATGAGTCCGATGATTGCTAGGAGAGACAGTGTCATAGAGACACGGAACTAGTGGTACAAGTCAGCATGTTGATCGTTGTTAGAGTTCTCATAAAGCAGACTTACCTTCTTCAAAACCTTGGGGACCTCAATGAAGAAGTTGGAAAACTCGGCCTCCTTGGATGTCGAGCCCCAGCTCATGTCAATCTCAAACATGTGTGCCAACAAGGCTTGACTAACATGCAGAGACAGACCACCAAGGAAAAGGGCCAGCATGAGGGTCCACTTGAAGTTCTCGTAAATGGCATAACCAAGAGTACGCTCACCGGAACGGTATCGCATGATGGCGAGTGCGAGGTTACCCAAACCGTTGAAGACAAGAATAATGGAGAACCATACCTGCCAAGAGTCGAGATAGTACTTGTCGAGGTATCCGTTGTACCAGCCCATCAGAAAGTAATTGGCAGTAGTCATGATCCAGGCTGCCCCAATGGCATAGTAAGTACCGATGTATGAAATGACAGTGATCTTGGAAGTGAAACGAATGTTGGAAAAGCAGAAGCGACGGAAAAGAGGAGTAAAAGGCCCACGCCATAACCAGGTGCGAATGGGATTGAACAGAAGCTCATTGCAGCCAAAGGCATACTTTTCCCACCGAGCAAGTTCGTCGTACACGGTCAGAGACACGCCCTCCTTGAAGCCATCGCCTGCCCAGGCCGCGAGACGGATGATATAGCCATTGCACTGCAGACGAAGAGACATATCAAAATCTTCAGAGACGTGGCTTTCAGACCAGAACTTATCATAGCCGTCCTCATCTTGGTAGGCAACTTGCTGAATAGCAGACCAGCGAAGAATGGCGTTATGTCCGACAAAGGGAGCAACGTCACCGTTGGAAACCGTAAAACGAATAGCAGTGTAGATGAGATCAGTGAAGAACGTGATGCCGTTCTCGAAGTAGGTGTTCACCACTTGCATGACACCAGAAGAGAACTGCATGATGCCAACATCAGGGGACTGCTCCATCTCGGAGACGGAGTCGAGGAGGCAATCAGTAGGAACACGGGTATCAGAGTCAATGAGGAGGATGTAGTCGCCAACACGGATGTTTCCATCAGCCCAAGCGCGACCATTCTCCTCGAGGACATCTTTGAGAGCCTGCTCGTAAGCAAGAGCCTCATCAGCTTGGGTCCAGTCTGCAGGGCGCTTGATGAGCTGCAAGCGCTCTTCAACCTTGCAGGAAATCATGAGGCCAAAGTTCATGTTTGAAGCCTTCTTGAACTTGCCCTTGCGCACGAAACCGTCCTCGCCATGCCTGGGTCGAGCGACCCAACCAATGCTGTTGTCGGCATAGAAGTCAATTCGAGCGTCACGCTCCTCCTCACTGACGAGCTGAAGACCATCATCATTGATGAACATGTTGGCAGAGCCACCCTGAAGCTCATAGGTTGACATGGCTTGCTTGATGGACTTGACAGTGGGAAGAATGACAGCGTTCAGACCCTCCTTGTAGACAGGACATTGAATAGTGATATGAGGCAAAGTGGCACCCTGAAGCCTTCGAGGTGGGCGGGCCGAGTAGAACTTCGAGTTGATGGTCAGCTGGCGAATTGGGCCGAAGATTTGCGCCAAGCAACCAACGATGACCTGGGCGAAGAAGAGAGAGAAGAAAACCTGGATAGGAAACAGTGCAACGAGACCGAGACGCTTGTAATCACCGTCAACGGCTATCTCGACGGCGAGCTGTCTCCAGGCGGCACCGAGAGAGGCCATGACGAGAAGAAGTGTTAACGAAACGAGAACAGCATTCTGTAGGTGAACTGGTCGTGCCTCAGGCTTTATCTCGCCGCTCTCCTCGTCAATCTCATACTCAGTCTCTGAGCCGGATTCTTTGTCCTCCTCGTCCACCGCATGACCTGAGTTCCATACCAGCTCCATGAGCTCTGATTCGATGATCTTGGCGCGGGCCATGAGATTCAGAGCGTCATCATCCCACACAACTAGAAGACCGTCTGAAGCGATGAAAGCCGCAAATTGATGCTTGCGGGCTCGAGGCAGATCGTTGACTGTGGGAAGAATCTGCACACGAAGGCCGTTCATCAATGGAACATCGACCGCGTCGGGAGACCACTGCAGAAATGTCTTGATGACCCGAGAGTTTACTGTCATAGCACACTATATAAAGAATCAGTAACCTCTTGCATCGGCCGCATTGACGATGGACTATACCTGAACGTTGAGCGCCGTGCAGGCAATGGCGAAGGGAGATTGGCCCAGCTGAGGTGGGCAGGCCATATACTGACCACGAGATTTGCGTAGAAGAACGCCCTCAATTTCACCGGCGCCATCTCCAACCCAAAGCTGAGAGCATTGCTGCTGGTACAGGTAGTTGACCATGACCTCATGCTTGATATCGTCAAGAAGTCCGCTGGTACCTGATTTGGATGAAATGGCAATTGAAGGAGGGCCTGCCGTAAACTTGGGCCCGGCTGATTGCAACTCCACAACAGTAGCCGGGGGAATCTTCTCCTCGATATGAGGGTGAAGAGAGACTGATGGTCGGTGGCTAGGCCTCCTGGGAGGAGGTCCCACCGGTGTCTGGGGCGGAATATCCGCCTTGAAATAGCTACCAATTCCCATCTCGAAGGTGGTTTACTTGAAAAGTCGGGACTATAAACGAAAGGTTGTTTCAAGACCGTAGTCGTACAGGGGCAGAGCCCTCTGTTGAGAGAACTGAAAGCCTGTTTCAATAACAAGACGTTTGTTGCTGGGCTATCGTGAAGCCAGATGTAGAGGCAACCCAGAATGTATCGAGTTGATTAAAATGACTGGAAGGCCTCAGGATTGTATGACCATGAATATCTTAAGGAGAGACTGGTTAAAAGAATGACGGACAATATTGCCCAGTGAAATAATGAGTGAATGAAGAGAGTGAAGAGATTGTAGTGAGTGAGGTTTAGAGGTAGAGTCAAAGTCGAGATGAGCAAGGAGCGGTTCAATTAAAGAAGTTTGAAACCAAGCCGAGCTTATTCTGCGTTACACTCAACAGAGTACCTGGGAGACAAACATATTAAAGTTTCAAGGCTCTGAGGAAGCAGTATGCGGTAACGACGCCACTGCGGATAGCTAGCAGGCCATGAGGTCGGGCATAGCGACAGAAGCCATGAGCAGTGGATCTTGGATGGACAACAGTAAAAGAATCCACTTAGATGACTATGAACGAGACCCTAGCCAAGCCTTGAGACCACCATCGAGCCAGACAGCCCTAGGTCTGGATGACCATAGCGTAGGCTATGGGGAGCAGAGGGGTGACTACAGACGGGGCCCTATTGTCTGGGTAGAGGTTCGTGGCGAGGCTTGAGTGGTGTAGATGTAAATGGTATCGACTGGGACTTGGTAGCCTTTCCAAGGGACACTATCCGAGTGGCTTGAGGCTAGATAGGCCTGAGTTGACACTGAGAGTTTAGTATCTTTGTTGGACCAACACGTTTTCCCAGCTAGTCGGTACCGACAAGAACGTGGGCCCCGGGAGGCAAACACACAACCATTCAAGAAGAGGATCAATAGTGATCCGGCTAGAAGATGGATACCACCAGCGTATTTTTCAAACCTTGGAGGCTTATAGAACTGCCTGTGGCGTCTGATTCAGCGGTCTGAGTGACATTGAGGATCGGGGCATGGTGAAGCGATGTGAACCATTAGATTGTATGGTGACGTTACAAAGAAGCCGTTAACAAGTATGCCCATTTCAACCTGGTTCTTGAAACAGTCTTTTTCGAGCTTCGTTAGTCGAGTGTGCTTGATATCCTGATGATTCTTGGTCTAGGCGAAGAAGGTTATCGAGATGTGGTGTTGGTGTTGAGTTGAGGTTGAAGTTGTGTATTGCGGGTTATGGATTAGGACTAGAGAGATCTAGATCTGGACCAATGAGGTCTTGCTTTGTCTAGGTCTGTATGCAAATGCGGCAAGCGGGACTTGCTTAGCCTTACTTTGACATCTCCAGTGGCGCGTGGCTTGGCTTTTGACTTTTGATTTCCGGGAAAGGGAAGGTACTGTATGCAGTTTGATGCAGGAACAAGGCATCCCGAGGCAAGCACAAACCTGCATAGGTATGCAGAAAGAAAAACATCATCTTTCTCTATGATCAATGCTTAGATCCATACAACTCACTCAAGTCTCATCCTTTAATCTTCAGAAAAGCAAGAGAGGCCAGTATTACAAACATTGTTGCTGGCCGACTTGATCCTATTCCATTCCACTCACATTATTGGGTTACAACATTCCATTCCACTGTCTTTGACTTCAATGGCTTCAAACTTCGCGCCGTCCCGAGATATCAAAAGACGTGGAGGGTCCATTCCTGACCAAGCCGAGAAGCAAACAGAGAAACTTGATCACAGTGTTTTTTGTCCACGGCCTAGAACAGCGTTCCACTATCCAAAACCATAAACTCGGCGACCGAGACCATGCCAACCAGTCTTCTCCACCAACACCGCTCGATACAAGTGTAGCGAAGTAGTTTACCATGTGGAGAGCAACGATGTAGAGTCACAATTCCCTGGATATTCCCATCAAAGAGCTTGGGCTAGACATGATGTTGTTTGGCTGCCGATGTGTTTCGGACAGACTAATGCGTCACACGCCCCCAAACTTCCCATTAACCCGGTCACTATGATATCTCACCGATGGAATAGCTTTTTCTCAGATCTGTGGGGCCTTTGATCTGGAGAACTTGGGAGTCCGATGTCCCGGGACCTGCACGCACTATGATTACCTTGGTACTCAATGGCTTTTCGAACGGTGAACGACACTTACATGAATCGCATTCGGACTTGTTTCAAAGACATTCTCAGTCGAAAGTCAAAAAATTTCATCATAGATTCTCTTGCCACTTCCCTGTATTCCCTTCTCCTCTCTACACACTACTTTGTTCGAAGATAGAATGAGTTACAAGAGGCTGTCATTGCTGAGAAAATAGGCCAGCTAGCTTATTCGGTGATTTAGTCAGCATTATATCTTCTAATATTGCAGGTGTCCTCGTATATCAAGATGAAACAGGCACATCTATAATCCTGACAACCGTTAAACCTTGATGAGAACTGAGTTGAGTACCAGGGGCCTTCTCAGCTGTTGTTCCTGAAACTATACGTTTTCCATCGTTCATAAGGCGTAGATGGATTTGACTTGACCATTTGCAGTCTTTCAATCGCAGATCTTCCCCTGGTACCTTAAAGTAACACGAGTGATAAACACAACACAACGGTCTCAGCTCCGGATCGGGCTTGGTCGTAAACATTGCAGGCAAAGTTTGCAGAAACTCGACCATCGAGATCTTAACAAAGTCACAATGAAGCTTAACCAACTACATCAACTTACGGGTGTGGTGCCCGTCTCGAAGTTCGGCGCATCCGCTCTCCACCATTGCTCGCGGCTACGGGGCGATGAGGTGGGCATCGTGCCCCGCAAACTCGGTCCAAAGGCCATCAGGACTTCATGACAAATACACATAGTCTCAGCCTTGGCATAAGATGCTTTCCTGTGATCGTGAGCAGTACAGCAAACATGGCCAGAGCTCGGTGGCTCGTAAGCTTACGGGCCGGGTGGCAGCGTTGGGCCACGGCCAACTTCAATAGCCACAGGCTTGACTCCACGGCATCGAGTTCTTATCGCAACTTGATCGATTTTGACTCTATATCGTCATTTCGGATGACTTGAGTCAGAAACTTTAGGCAGTGTATGTGAGAATCAAGGACGCAGTGCCATAATACCTTGGTCCGCGGGACGTCTGATGATGCTCGCAAGATGTGATTGTGCTATGATCTCATGCGAAGAAAATGAAGGCGACTCGCTTTGAATCATTTGAAATATGTATCGATATCTATGTCATAGACTTTCGGAAAGTCCGTGTATCCGCGTTATGAGCGTTACACAACTGCATAGTGGGCAAGTTCACACCAGAACGAACACCAGACTAACTTCTAAGTTTTGGCTCAAATGCTACATCACCTTTACAATATCAAATATGGTTATACTCCCTACAATATTCAATCTATATGTTTAGGTGCGTTAGAGAATATGAGTGTAAGCAAGCTCTTAAATCTGCGAAATGTCATAGGGTAGGCCACAGCCAGCAGTGTCTGTTGAAAGGTGAAATAACCAGACGGATCAGTCAATAATATATAATGTTTGCAAGTAAGGAAATCCCCTCAATTATGTTTTAATTCACTTTCATAGAAATTCTTAAGAATATCAGGCATTGCTATTGTTGTTACTGGTTTAACGCAAGAGCCCTTTATGTGAAAATGCAACTCCACGTTTTCGACTGAAATAAATTCTTCATGGTCAAAATACGACATGCAATATCTAGTCAACTCTACACTAATCCCCTGCTTCACATTTTCAGTCTTAATTCTTTAATCGCAGAATACTCCATATTCAATCCACAATCCTCTTATAGCTCCAGATTCTCGTTGCCATTGCACTGCTGCATCATGACAACCCGACTAACCTCAACCTGTGGCTGCTTCCAAGTGGGATACCACTCATCTCGAGAATCCCAGAAGTCCTTTTTGGCTGTTGGCGAATTATCATACCATGGCTTGCCAGACTTGCCGTCCTCGAACCAACCATTTGTACCGCCAACGGCCAAATTAATGATGAGATAAAACTCCTGGTCAAATGGTGCGTTCACGTCGTCTGCAGCAGCCCAAGGGTCATCGAGACGAGTGCCATTTGTGTCGACGTTGGGAAAGCCACCCCGCTTGTACATGGGCTTCTTGAAGTTGGCGTAGGTAACTTGAAGGAGGCGGGTGTTGACGTATGTGAAGAGATATTTCTCAGACCACTCCAAACCAAACATGTTGAAGCCAGCACTATAAGTGGTGTGCAAGGCTTTTCGCTTACCGTTGGTCTTCCACCAGCCATCGTTGGCAGGATTGGGGCCCCAGTGCAGGGCTGAAGAAACAATATCGTTTCCACCTTGTTTATACGTCCAGTTGTTGCCGCGCGACTCTATGATGTCGATCTCTCCAGATCTAGGCCAGGGTCCATAGACACTCCTCCTGGGGAGCATCCAGATAGCAGGCCAAAGCCAATCACCTTCGGGAAGCTTGGCTGTCACTTCCACACGACCGTACTTGATGTTTGCGCCCTTTTTGGTGTTGATGCGACCAGATCTGACGGGAGGAATAACACTGTTGTTTCCAGCGGTCAAGTTGGTTGCGGCGACACAATTCGACCAGCTTTTGGAGGTACATGTACCAGTCTTGAGAAGATTGATGACGTGGTTCTTCTGCATCAACTTGGGATTTTGCAAAGTTGCCTTGATGACAAGTTTACCGTTGTCGACATAGACATTTTCATCCCCACCAGTTGTTTCTTCGAATTGGCCGTTTCTATAAGAGTTAGCACATCTTGACTAAAGAATGGAAGTGTATTAGAACATACCCATATCCACCAACTTCGACCTCTTTCGTCCAAATGTTGGGGTTCAGGCCCTGGCTAAAGTCCTCATCCATGACAGGACAGTACTTGTTCTTGACAACACTTCTGATACCGTCCCAGACAAGAAAACCAGAACCAATAAGGCCAAGG
This sequence comes from Fusarium buharicum, assembly GCA_014822075.1. Classification (NCBI taxonomy): domain Eukaryota; kingdom Fungi; phylum Ascomycota; class Sordariomycetes; order Hypocreales; family Nectriaceae; genus Fusarium; species Fusarium buharicum. The sequence continues at coordinate 31,033 of JAATHB010000222.1, read as the reverse complement.
ATGATGGCGAGAATAGGGAGGATAGTAACCCATTTCTCTTTGGGATTGGTCTTCTCTAGCCATGGCTTCTCGACCTCACCTGGCCTTACTCTTCTGGAGTGAAAGTATCGGTTTCGGTCGTCGACTTGGGTGCCTGATTCTGCTGAAGAATCACACTCGGAGACAGGGCTCGAGTATTCGGGGATGCTGAACATGCCCGCGTTTCCAGCTGAGGAACCGCGTCTAGGGTCCATGCTATGACGGTAGCCGGTAGACCCTGCCTCAGGGCCACCATTGGAGTCGACAGACTTGCGTGGTAAGTCTGTTGGGCCATCGTGACCCCCTTGGCTACTTTTTCGATATGGGTTATTCATGATGAAAAGAGCGTAAACTGAGAACAATCTCTAAAGTTGGATGCGTGAGAGGAAGTGAAATGGAGGGAGAGCGGTTGAAGAAGTTGGGTTTGTCTAAACAAATGTGCCTGGGCTTAATGATAAGGTTCAACACCAAGAGGACGGAGGATGAGCAGCCTGGCTAAGGAACGAAGCCGAGGAATGAAGGACTTTTCTAGTAGAAGCTAGATTATATCAATGCTTTCAAGAGGTCCATATGTCAGGCCCAGCATCAGAGTAAAAGAGTTGTTTGTGTGAGGAGACCTGGCCAGGTCCGCGAGTTGATAGGGACATGGCGAATGAATCAGGGCAAGACTTTGGCTGTGATTTAGCAAAAAATTGAATTCTACTGTACGTTCGATTGAGAAAGAGGCTGATATGATGGGTTCTTGGCAGGATGAAGACAGCCCAGATCGGAGTGAGGGTGTACAGTAGGTAGTCGGATTAGGCGTGTACCGTGCATCTGCATATAGACACTGTACATATAGGCATCTCGGTCCCACAAACCAAAGCCATTGCATTCCAGTATCATCCTCCACCTCCATCAACACCACCATCAACGTCGTCTCGAGCCCTCTAACCATCCATAAGATACTTTTTCTTTCGGATCCTTCGCGTACTTTTCGAATGGCTAGAACATCCTAGTTCAACTTTCTCAGGTCCTATCCAGCAACTCAATGTCACGATGTCGAGAACCCCTTCAAGTTATCTGGACAGGCCGCGTTCACTAGAAATGCCAGCACTTTATCAATATCTCTGCCAGTTACCCGAAATAACTGGGTATGTCTTTGTTTGGAAAACACCGTGTTGTGGAAACAAATACCGGCTCCCATTATCCGTCTCCAGTTTCCCACTTCATGAGGCCTCATGACCTCAATCGGCGCGATGAAAGCGGCAACGCAAAGACAGTAACAGACTCGCCGTGGCTAGATCCACAAGGTCACGCCCCTCCCGCTTCTGCAAGGTCCCTCAAATTTGTTTCCGCTCACATGCACCCCATGACGATCAAGAACCACCGTCCAAGACCACACGCCAAGTTCGACTTACACGCCCCGACACACTCAGCAGCTGAAGAGCAAGAGACTTGTGGCTCCAGTCATCCCACGACTGGCAGTAAGCCATAGGAGCAAAGCATTGAGAGGCACCAACCCTTCCGGTCTCCATACAGTCACTTGGGCCGATGCTGTGATTACCTATGAGCATATAGCATCCACCGGTAAGGGTACTACTAATCATAGGCTTCAGGGATTATATCCAACTCGCTTAATCAATATGAATAACTATAAGCCAGAAGCCCACATTGTGTTTCTAGATGTCTCGGGAAGCTCGATGCAAAGTTAGTCTCGTTGCTACTGGAGGCCCATCACGCCTGTCGCTATCTCGACTCCATCCTTTTCGTGTTGAATCCTGGGCATTTGATTCGATAATCTTGAAAAGATGGCCATTATTTTCCTGGCAAGTACCCAGCCTCTTTAACGAACAACGTGGCCAGGGTATCTGTACCGCATACTTGGATGCTATGCCTCGACTAAACACTAGCGCCTCAAGGGTGGTTAACTTTCTTGATAACGACCAAATTTTGGTTCCGGATCGGGTTGGGCCTGGCCTATCTACGGGCCGGCTACATACTGTTCCAGAAAAATTCCATACGAAACCCTTCTATCGACCAAGGGTAGACACCCAGCAGGGTCAGGCTTCATGTGGCTCAGGTTCTTGCTTATGCCTAGCCGATGATCACGATGGAAACTCATCATGGTTGGCGAGATATTGATGCTTTCAAGGTTATATTATCACACACGTTTCTCAGAAGTCAAAGAATATGTTAGACTCGCTGTTACACCTGACGGACAAAGCTCTGGACGTTGAATCATACTGGCTGGACCTCTTCCTAGATCCGCTAGTTGCGATGATTAGCGAGGTCTCCAGGCTGGTAGCCATTGAACTATCCTTTCCTCTCCTCTTCATGGAGAAGCCAAGTATATCTGCTTGTTAGTCCCCAAGTCTGTCTTGTATCGACTTCATATTATTCAAGTGAATACTGAGCTATTATGTTGGACAGAAGCTGGGAAGTAATGATTGGTGTGGCAACTGTGGCTCGTACCTGGTTGGTTGTCAATCCCAATCCGGAGATCTGGACCCTTGGTGCCCTTGCCACGCATGGTCACTAACAGGGTTCAGGGTTCAAAGATCGGAATCTCCGCCGATCTGACACTTTCAAGTTACCCTAACGCAAAGCAATGGTCCTTCATTGGCCTGGAGTCTTGGCGGTATTTTGGGTTTCTTGTGAGGCGCTGGACTTTGGGGAATGTTATCGAAAAGACTCAAAGCAGTGTACCTCGTTATAGGCTGCCTGTCTCTGTTAGGGACCCATAGGTTGCCCGAGGCCTAGCTGGTAGGAATCTTCCAAAGGCTCGCCCCTCGGCAAGTCCTTCTTAAACATGGTCGAGTGATCGTTTTCTCGATTCCGAGTTTCTGCATTTTATAGGTCCCAAACGGAGTTCACTCTTTAATCCTGTTAACCACGTTCCCTTGACCTCTCTTCATTCGTTGACTCTTCAACCTACGGTATTAGTACATTCATTTCCTAACCTAGGTACTACAACTCGACATCAAGGTGAAAGATATCAGATCGCTACGTTAAGATTAAATCTACCTAGCCACACCACAGCCCACTTCGGCATCAGTCTTTTACAAACATAGTCACTTTAGTTTCTGCCTACCCCTTCTTACAACTGTCTTTACACAATGCTTTTATCAAGAGTGCTCGCTGGTTTTGCCAGCATGTTAGCATTAGCGGAGGCTGCGACCAATCAGCCCATGGACTTGGGAAGTGTATTGAGTAGACACTCCAAGCTTTCTACCTATTACAAGTTGATCAAGGTATGACAATCTTTGTGCATAGAATATCTAGGCTGGTATTGACAGAGCCATCCTAGCAATATCCTGATATCCTAATGCAACTGCCGAGCTACGACGGTGTCACAGTAAGTCCAATCAAAATTCCACTGGAAGGTGTAGCCCTCCTAATAGACGCACTTCTAACAGGCATCAGATTGTTGCGCCCTCCAACGACGCTTTTGACCAAATCCCCTACTCATCCCTCAAAGACATTTGGGACTCGAACGATAAAAAGACCATTGTCCCGATCCTCCAATACCATATTCTTCAGGGCACGATAAACACCGAAAAGCTAAAAGCAGGCCCTGCCTATGTCAAGCCCACTCTCCTTCTTGATCCTAAATGGGCCAACGTCACGGATGGTCAGAACATTCTCATCACCAAACAGCCCGATGATGTGGTTTTCAGTACCAGGCTTGGCAATCGTGCTACAGTCATCAACAGCGATATCAAGTTCCAAGGCGGCCTCATCCAGATTGTGGACAGTCTCTTAATTCCTCCTTCACGCGTTCGCCAAGTCATGATTGCAAGCAAGGTTGAATCGTTTCTTGGCGGACTTTTCAAGTCTGGCATCATGCCTGACCTTGCTGATCGTGAGGACATCACCATCTTTGCGCCCAGAGACCAAGCTATGGAGAAGGTTGGGGTCGCACTCAGCAAGTTGAACGCAAAGGAACTAGCACGTGCTATGGGCTACCATGTCGTGCCTGGAAAGGTTCTAGTCTCATCCGATCTCGACAACGCTACATCCCTCCAGACATTGGCGGGCGAAAAGATCCATGTCCGACAGGTTGGTAACGAGAAGTTTGTCAACTCAGCCAAGATCATCTCAACAGACATTCTTCTCTCCAATGGTATTCTGCACATCATATCCAACGTCAACAACCCAAAGGAGGCTGATGCTGCTCCCAATCCCACCCTCTGGGCTCAAAAACCTGTCTTTAGCTCCGCTGCTGTCGACGAGGTCTTTCACTCGGCCATCCCCTGCACGGCAAACTGCCCAGTGACGTCGGTGCCGACACCCACACCGGCAGATGCAGCGAACAATGCGGCCATGACCCCGTGGTTCACGACGAGGTCAAGTACCGGTGTTGCAGCCGCTCGAGCTACGGCGCACATTGCTGGTGCTGCACTGGGTATCATGGGTTTAGGTGCGGGGATGGCACTTTTATGATGAGAAGGAACTTTCATGTAGAGTTGGTCTCTCTGCCTCTTTGCCTTTGAGCTTTGGTGTTTCGGTTCAGTTCGGTCACTTTGTCTTTTTAGTAGTAGTTTAGATCCATACCCAATCAATACCCAAACATTCGTTGACGTAATCTCAGTTCTTACTTTGATATCCCAGAAGCCTTGGTTTTCGGCGGTGCTCCGTGGCCAAAGTTTACCAGGGGATGAACCCTTAATCTCAATTCGATCTGGAGGATGCTCATCACATGCAACAACGTCATCCTAATACGGCAACGTTTTCAGCTCAGCTAGGTAGTTTATAATCCGACATGATATAGATACGGTAGCTGAGCTGAGCAGGATCAACGCGGCAGTCTCCGAATACAGCAACAGTTTCCAACGTCCTCGTGCAAAGATAGTATATCATGAGCCAAGACGGACGTTACTCATCGTGGATACTAAAGCCGCTTTGTTTCTACATACTAGCAACAAACTAACTAATCCATGTCTTCTCTACCGACTAGCCCATTGTACACGAGTTGCCATTTCCAATACCCAAACACCATCATGATTCATGAAACTCTGCTCAACACGCAGCGGGCGGAAAGTGCCGCTCCCCAAAAAATTAGCATAGACCCTGTTTGCGAAAGAGAAGAAAAAAGAACATGGATGACAAACAGGGGGAATCCCATCCCTAGTTCGTGGGGTATTCCAGCAAGGATAGAAATCAAGCCCCCGGCCCAGAATCTAGAACCAGGAAAACCGATGGGACGGCCTAGCTGTCTCAGTGTGCTAGTGCCCGTAGGAACATCAAGGTAAGCCGGGATGAAGGATCTTGTAAGTGGTGGATGGTTGGGCTGTAAGTCGAGCTTGTTTGCTCCCAGAGGTCCAATTACCTGAAAAGGAAATAAATTGTAAGTTGAGCAAGTTACTAATACACTAGGCCTGATCTTTCCTGGAAAAAAAAAAGCTGATCTCGAACGATTGGGTTGATATACGAAAGTCGTCCAACCCAAGACCAGTCATGGGTGTTCAGGTTAAGTAAGACGAGATGGAAAAGCCTTGACTTGTCACATCCCGCTCGGCGACCAATTATGTATGTACCACGTCTAGCCGAAGAATCGACTTATAGAGACGAGTCGACTTGGGACATGAATCAGTAACATAGTAATTATGGATATCAAAGGCCATAGTCCCCCCACCTTGAAACTCCAGTCCACCACGTTGACAAGTAATGCCAAGCAGACATAAACATACAACTCGATCATAAGAGGTCCGACATATCGTAAACCCACAATGTACAGGGAGAAATCTCGGCCGTTCATGCGCCAAGCCGCTTCAACGGGCAGCTACCCTTTGCTCCAGACTCTTCCGTCGTCCCCCACAACCCGCCCCTGGTCAACTTTGTGTGTACATATCACTCTATCACTTGTGACAGTTTCCTTCGGATCATTATGTCCTTCGGTTGGCCTGATTCCTCGTTTCCCTCTCACCTCATTCAAATGGCGCAGATCTCGTAATCCATGCCACATCGTTGTCATCGTGTGGCTTATCCATCTCGTTCGACCATCGTTTGGGTTGGGGGACGCTAAGAGGCCAGCAACATATCTAAATTCCTGGCGTGATCACCCCCACGAGGCATAGAGGAGCAACTCTTCAGCCCGCTCGGAAATTTCCTGGCCCATCTTCTGCTGCCTGTGCCATCCCACGACGTAGATCTCCGAGGCATATGTGTAATCAGGGTGGCGAGGCAGGGGCGGGCTTTTCTTTGAGGATGATCTTTGCTTCAAACAAGTGAAAGGTTTGTGTTACCCCAAGAAGCTGGATGAGGCTTGATCGGCAGAACAGGCCTGAGTCGCGGCAGGAGAGACTGTAAGCAACGAACTCTAGAGTTCGTCATAATGTCCAACTATACGTATGCGGAGGAGAAGGCGGCGGATTAGGCTGTGGAGGAGGGACGCGTGGGCCTCCTGGAGGCGTTGGTGGAGGGTCAGGCTCTTGCGGTTTGCGAGTGATCGGACGTTGAAGTACACGCCGAGAGTAATGTATCGTGGAGAAGTGAGAAGACTGTAAAGATTGCAGTTCGAGATGCATTTGGGGCGAAGAATAGAGGAACTGTCAAGTCCTGGAGAGGTGCTCGTCGGAGATATAGAAAGATCCGATAGACTCAGCCCAGGTCTGAGGTTATATTCGTCAAGATCATCATGATCCATAGTATCTCAGTGAATCGGTGCAACGCTGTACCTCCTAATGAGGCTCACCCTGCGCCAATCGACGACATGGCACGACACTGCCCTGACTGGGATATTTCTTAGAACAACTAGAAGTTCCCACTATCCATGTTCATCAGCATGATCAGCTGTGCATGGTGCAATCGACGGCATCTAGGCCCGTTCCCGCCTCCCAGGATCACACTCCGAAATGCTGGATAATATTTTCGCTGTTTCCCTGAGGATTACCCTTGTTATACCAACACCGTGGTTCACACTAAAGCGTCGAAGATTGCGTATATCGGGTGGCTGAACGAATGGAGGGTATCGGACGAGCACGGTGAGCATGTCGCCCGTATGAGAAGAACCAGGTAGCTGGGTAGGGTTCAGGGCCTGGGGCTTAGAGAGGTAGAGAGGGTGTACTAAACAGGTACCAGTATGTTGTGTGACATGGCCACCGATACGCCCACCGGTGATTTGAACCTCAAACAGGGAGGATCCATACTTCTCAAGAGTGCTGCTCTTGAGCAGACTCAGGGAAACGGGCGGCCTCATGGAGTTGATAGCGGTGACAAGCAGTCCACGATACACAAGAAAATGACCCGAGATCACACACAGGGGTATGTGTGATGTATATCGCCTAGTTCTAGGCTCACCATCATGTCAGAGAACCAGTATGTGTTGTGCATACAAGCTGAAGGAAGCTCGTCGCTTATGACAGAGGGCACCCAAAGAGAATAGCCAAAGTCCTAAAGAGATTGGTGGACCCCGGCATGGCTGACAAGGTGACTGCAAAGGTAAAAGCAAAGGCAGTCTGAGGTCTGACAGTTCAGCGCTGCACGCAAGCGCGCGCAGCCGAATCATGAGTCTTCCCTCGGCTGTATACCCGACAGAGGCGCTGTGATGAAATAGTTATCCATGTTCAAGACAACTCTCGCATGAAAGCATGAAAGAGCCTATGGCAGCCGCTGGCGTACTGACTCAGGAGCCACACACCTACTTCTGTCGTATCATGCTGGCTATGCAACGGTCCTAATGTAGTAATACGAGAACACGAACTTAAACCGAGACCGAATCGAGGCGCCATTTCTCTGGCCTCAACGACTTCTCATAGAGCCTTGGGTCTTATTAGGCAAATTCCTGGCATGACCGGACGGCAAAACTTGCAACGCTGGTGGAACAGCCAGGAGGAGATGATGTGTTTGTGTTTAACCGTGTTCGGCCCCAGGATTTCTCCATTGGCTACCATGCGAATGGACCACATGGATGCTGGGGTACTCCTGGGCGGTGGGTATACTATGTTGTTATGCCCGCTGCGAGCGATCTAGGTACAGGCGTGTGGCAGCTGTCATCGTGTTTGATACGCGCCAACGCGCTAAGTAAGATGGAGAGTGAGGTGCTGACACTCGCCAATTATGATATATTGTTGACGAGAATCGCTTTACCACCACTATAGATGTCACTGTTGGTGCCAGATCTGTTGCTTATCAAGCTTCTGCGTTTCATTCGCTAGACTGGGGCGTTGACGTCGAGTTATGCCTTAGATACTTTCATGCAGCCGAAGGTAGGTCCTCCTTTCTTGTCGGAGGGGGCCGTGACAAACCATTGCAGCGGGAGTGGTGGCATATGACAGCGGCCCCTCTTAAACGGTGGCTCGAGCCGAGCTCAAGCACCTTACCCTGGCTAGTCGTTTCATGGATCTTGCTTGCAGAGGCTGCGTCGTAGGATCGGGCTTCTCAGCCCTATATGCGAAGCCACGGTTCCCGGTGAGGCTTGACACTCGAATTAGCTTAGCTTGGGCGTTGCTGGTGTGATATTGCTATTAGTTGCTATTCATGCCACGCAACCGTTGCTATGCTTCGGTGCGTAGTTTAGAGTCTGTGCTATCGCGAAAGGCACAGTATTTGCCAAGCCTTAGTCTGCTATGGATGGCATTATCCCCACACCAGGCCCTGGTAGCGGAGCGAGGGGTGTATGACAATTGGTACTGTAGATTAGATCTAGCGATCTCTATACGGCTGACGCTTCGTTCAAAGCGTAGTCCACTTCCCAGAGAAGAAGTAAGCGTCATGACGATCCATGAGACATCATGAGACGCGGTTTTGTTCGTCCTCCAATCTCCATAAAACATGAAAAGCATAGCGATGTCACGTAAATTGATCATTGATAGTCAAAGTTGACCGATGGGCGTAGGAAGGATATATCGCAACGGAGTAGAGTCCCAGGCTGCCAGGCTGGGACATGAGGCTAATAAAACTGGATACCAGAACGCGTCTGGCGGAAGCACTCCCGGCGAGCTTTATCATGCAGACACTTTGATCTGCCCACGTGTGTCAGCTTGCCAATTATGAGAAGAATGTGAGTGACCAACTTGTTTTTGGGAGCTAGTTAAACTTGGGGCCTTTCCCCTTTACTTTTCCCCCTCCCTTCATTCGTTGACGTCAATCGGAAGCCAGTTAATTACACCTTGCTGCTCGTTCCTCATCTAGGACCACGTCCTCGACTACGGGATCGGCTTCGGTCTTCATAGTTATCGTAGCTGCCGTGGCGTCTAGCCTCATGATCGTCATGGCGACCAGCTCCTTTCCGTCTTTGACCTGGGGACCTTGAACGAGACCTAGATGAATAAGAATTGTTGGATCGACTGCGATATCGACCTCCACCGCCACCGCCGCCACCACGTGAAACAGGTGGCCCAGCTGACGACTTGGAAGGGGAGCGAGACCCTGGACGATATACATCGGACCTGGGTCCATACCGACCTCCTGGAGACGCGCGACGGCGGCCTCCTCCACCACCCATGCCAGCGTTTCCCCCAACACCTGCACCAGGGGGTCCCCCACGAGCTCCCGCAAAAGGGACTCTGGGGTCGATATTGGCTCCGCGTCGTGCGGTTGGGGGAGCTGGAGAGAGCTTGCGACGGGGGAGTACTATAGAGACATTGATGGCAGAGCCATCCACCTGTGCCTCATGCATGTGGGCAATGGCGGTCTCGGCATCGGCCTCATAATCATAAAGGATATACGCTGTGCCACGGTTGGTGCCGACTATATTAATGCAATTAGCTAATGTCAGGGACCAGGGAGTGCATAAAGGGAGTTTCATCATCTTACAGGTTCTGTTAATCGGAAGGTCCAAGTCCTTGATGCGACCAAATTGGCCAAAAATCTCGTAGAGATGTTGCTCGTTGATGTTCTTTGATAAGCGCTCCACTACAATCTGTTCGCCAGGAGATTAACTTCCGAAACTCTTAAATAGATAATTTGGAAAGGGCGAGATGTACCTTGGTGCTCTTGACGGATGGGGAGCCACTTCTGTCTCTATCATTGCGCTCGCGACCACGGCTCCAGCTACGACTGCGACTGCGACTCCGGCTGTTGCTGCGACTACGACTTCTGTAGCGGCCACCGTTGCGACGCGAGGGTGTGGGGGATCGGGTAGGCGATCGTGAGTCGTGATGGTGGCGTCGTTGGGGTGAACGCGAGTGTTCAGATCGCGGAGTAGGCGAACGAGTACGTGACCGGTAACGGCCTCGTGATGGCGAGCGCGAAGCCATTGAGGATTCGGGGAAGGGTTATCGCGTCGTGAAGTTGGTGAATGGAGCTTGGAGACGCGAGATACAGCAGCTTGAGGCTGGAGACTTCCAATCTTGACAGGTGGTCACGTGAGACCTGTGACGCGACAACCTCACCGAGGAAGGAAGGCATAACCTCACGTAATTATTACCAAGCATCAAACATGAGGCTCTGGTGGTTGCACGCCCGTTCTATCTCCATCAAACATTCAACTGCAATGCAAAGGACCGGCCGGGTTATGTTTCACAGGGCTCGTTGATTGTTCTTATCTAATCTCAGCTTTCGTACACTAACACTTCAATGCTCTCTGAATCAAGCTATCTCCAAACACCAGACTTGTGAACCCCTCCTCCAAGCTTGATAACTTGTTGCGTTTCAGGCACACTATCGTGAGTAGTCCCTGGTGCCATGCTCGAATATTGCCTCTCGTCGAGGCTCGGTTAGCCGTAAGCAAAACGACCGACTTTAGTTCGTGCCCGACTTGGACTGCGCATTCTCGACTGGGACCATGTTGATATCAGATGAAGCCTGAGATTCCTTGTAGGCATCCTTGCTCTGCATCCGGTCTAATACCGTGATCGTTAGCAACTGTTGACTCATCATCAATCCGCTGAGACTTACACCAGAACTGGGGCCTCATCTTCTTCCACATAGACGCACGGAAAATTGCGATGAGTTCCTGCTCGAACTGTCCCGGAGTGCTGCTCTCACCAGGAGTCTGGTGACTGTCCTTGCTCTGCATAGAATCTATTATCATGATTGTTGATAACTGTATTTTGGTTCATCACAATTCTGTTCAAGCTTACCCGCAAAGCCAGCTCTGAGCTTCTTCCACCTATCCGCATGAGAAACCGCGACGGGTTCCTGCTGGTGCTGTTCCTGAGTGTCGTTCTCTTGAGGTGCCCGATGTTCATCCTTGATCTCCACGTTGCCCTCTTCGGCTCGTTCCAGCAGTCCCTTGACTCGACGGCGCTGTTCGAGGAGGCGGACAAGGAAGATGGAGGAAATCATCATGACGAAGAAGACGATCGATCCCGCCATCAGTCCGATCTCGAGAGCACTCATGGGTCGTGGACTGTGGTGCTCAGGCTTTGGCTGTAGGGGATTGGTGGGATCTTCAGCAGCCATGGTGCGTTTCCTCGAGGGTGATAGACCTTTCTTGGTAGCAAAAAGAAGTTGGTGATGCAAAGCGTGCAATCGAAGAAATCAACTTGCCAAGATCTACTGTTAGCAAGCTGGTGTAGAGACCAAAAAGGAGAGCGGTGCAGCTTTGCAAGAGGCAGGTAATGTTGCTCGCAATAGCGACTAAAATTCGGTCTATTGTTTCGATTTTATTCGCCGGGTCAACAATGGCAGATGAAGTGCTGCACTGCATTGAATGTTGACAGCCGTTGCCAGCTGGCAGGCAATCCAATAGACCCAATCAAGTGCATAATAACATCATACGGCCTGTATGGTACTGATATTGGTTCATATCTATACCTAGATGCTAAACAAAGCTCTTAAAGCCTCAAGGCTAAGCTGGTATTAGGAAACACTTGACTGTGATGACCGTCGACATGCGATACCTTTGAGTTAAACAACGGTGATCGCCGGCCTCCTCTACCATCTTTAGGAAACAAGAGCCTTTTATAGCCAATGGCGTACTGCTTGCTACTGATGCCTGTGTTGTTCAAGTTTTATCGAGAGAAATTCGTCCTGCTTTGATATGGGGTTCACGGGAACTTGAATCAGTCTCCCTCCATATCACACGCAGATACTTCCACTCTTTCCAACTTTGACTGCGCCAATCTAATTTCGCACTGCCAATCTCATCCACTCACGTCGACTTATCCTACTAAGATACAGAAAAGAGAACTTATTATACTTGCGTCAGTGTCTCAACTTCAGGAACCATGGCATGTTCCCGCAATGCACCACCCATCGAACTGCTTGATAAGACGACCGTATATCTTCAGCTTGTTAGTTACAAACACCCATGCGTCTACGTTATGTTCTCGGGGTATTCTGCGTATATCTTTTGAAATACCATTCCTCGCTTACAGAATTCCCTGGGCTTGGAAGGATTTGCAAACTCGACGATCAACCAATGCAGAAGTCAGTCGGATGAGAATGCCAAGGGGTAGGAGATAATCTATATGCAAAATACTTGTTTCAGAATTGATAACATGCCAGCTGGATCTTAGGAGGAGTAACTAATTAAGAACATCAGACATTACCTCGCAAATAGGCATCTGCCCGGCTGGAGTAGCTCAATGTGAGTTCTGTCACAGTATTTAACCCGGGTATAACAGCCTTAAGGCACAAACCCGATGAATCAGAGCGATGATAAACATATGCAACTAACATGCTCGACTCACGATGCGTGATGATCAGCTGACAGTTTACGTACAAATACTGCTTTCCCCAGTCATTCACAGCCCGAGATGTGGACAAGCTGCTTTAACAATTCCATATGAACTCCCAAAAACATCCTCTCTCTAAGTATGTAGTCTTGTTGACGCCAAGCACGATTATGGTGTGAGTTGCCTTATGTGGTTACCCGAAGAACCAGTACCCGCGTCTCTGTAACTTGACCCCTCTGGGGCCACCATAGTTATATCATCGGCATGACCAATGTCACAACACCCCTGAATCCATAACTATCAACATCTTAAGAAGTCTACATGGGGGGGATGCCCTCAAACTCCGCATAGCCCAGGGCAAGGTTCATATTTTCTGTAAGGGATGTTAGCCACAGCTTGTCATTCAGTCAAAGAGAACCGAAAGAGAACTTACGCAAACACTGACTGGCGGCTCCTTTATTGAGATTGTCGATCGTAGCGCTGACAACCACCCGCTTACCACTACTGTGCACAGCAAAGGCACCGATCTCCACCCCATGCTTTCCCGAAATCTGCTTCACCAATGGAGGCTCCCCAATAACCTTGACAAGGCTCTCACCGGCATAGCGGTCCTGGTAAATCTGGCGGATGTCTCGAGAAGTCATGGTCTTGTTAAGAGGAATGTTGATAGTCTGGGCAATTCCCCTAAACCATGACGCCACATGGGGGACGAAGCCAACAGAGGTGCCTAACTGAGCTGATATTTCGCGCTCATGGATGTGATCCGTAAGAGAGTACGGGAGGACATTGTCTTTAAGAACCTCCAAGTCGTTCTTTGGACTAGGTTTTGTACCAGCTCCCGAATAGCCAGATAGACCAAAAACTAACGTCTGTTAGCATCTCGTTGTAGTTCTCGTGGATGGGTTTTGGTGCAAGTCGATCGTATCGTTGAATGCGTAAAGAATGGGGCACATATGCATGAGCGGGTAGATATGGTCCCATCCAATCAGAATACCAGAAATAAGGCTATGGGTCCGAGTCACGCCCCCACATCCCGACTTATGACATGGGGATCGCGAAGTCGTGTCTTGTCGTTCACGTACCTGTAGGCTCGCCCCCAATATGCTCGAGGAGAGGAGCAATACCTAGCTGAGCAGCGGTTGCAAAACAGCCTGGGTTCGATATTCTGGTAGCTTGGGAGATCTTGCTGCGGCGGACAAGTTCCGGAAGTCCGTAAGTCTGAAGTCAATCAGTAAATAGATGCACCAATGGCAAAAAATGATTGGAGAGTCATATGATGAGAGAATATCACGTACCCATGAGCCGTCAAACCGATAGTCGGCCGAAAGGTCGACAATAACGCTCTTGTTCTCACGCCCCTTGCTTGCCTCGTCGATGGCGTCAACGAATGGCTTGCAGACACCGTTGGGGAGAGCCATAACCCAGCAATCAATGGCTCCATCCTTCTCAAGCTGGCCAACGTCCTCGGGGCTAAGGTTGTCGTAGATAACCTTGCGCTTGCTGTAGCCTTGAAGCTCCTGTCCAGCAAGCTCCCGAGAGGACACGTGCCTAAGGTCCATGTTGGGGTGAGCGTTGAGGAGGTCAACAAGTTGCTGGCCAGTGTAGCCTCGGGCACCGATAAGAGCAACGCGGGCGGGGACATCATTGGAAGCGTTCTTCTTGCCCAGAGGGGGGTTGGGGTTGGTGGTGGTGGCGTAACCGCGTCGTTGCTGGCCGAAGACATTCTGGTTTCCTACCATTTGGCGAGCGAGAGTGGAATAGGTTCGGCTTTGAGAGGCATTCAGAGACTTGCTAGAGGTCTGGGCAGCATTGCGGAGCCGGGCTTCAAGGTTGGTGTCACCAAGCATAGCCCGGCCGTGTGCAACAAAGTCCTCATAAACAGGGACCAGGGCGTCAGAGCGCAGGTCGCAACCATAGTAAAACAGAACGTTGCCATTCTTATTGAAGCTTCCGTCAGCCTTCTCGAAGAACCAGGTAAGGTTCTCATCCTCCTCGCTCACAGTCCAAGCCAAGCTAGGGTGGTCCTTCTTGATGGCGTCGAAGACGTTCTCGGCGATATTGCTGAGCCAGCCAGACTTGGTGATGTTCAAGGTAGCAAGTGTGGCAACAGGTCGCCCCTCGCCATTGGGCAGGACAACCGCCAGGCACTGCATTCCATCATCATAGTAGGCATTGAAATCTTTTTCCTTGAGTAAGTCGACAAAGCGGTCAACCGTGGCCTCGGCGTCCAGACCCTCGCGGCCGCGGACTAGAGTCTGCTTGAACTTGTCGAGGTCCTTAATCTCATTGACAGATGAAGTCTTTTGCACCTTGTCTCCCCGGCGAATCAGAGTACCGGCGCCAGAATCGGTGAACAGCTCCTTCTGCAGATCACTTGGGTGAATAATGGCGACGGATGAACTGCGGGGCAATTTATGTAATAAATCGTGAATTTGACGAATTTTCAGTCTTGTCCCGAACCTACACCAGGGCTCTTCCATTAGACGGTCGAATTCGGCGTCCAGGTTGATGGCAGAGATCTTCTCGCCATCGCCATCGTACAGTCCACCTTTCTCCGACAGATATACGACCTTCAGGGGCTCGAGGGCACGTGCGAGCTCAGCGGCGGCGACATCGGCGTTGACGTTGAGGAGACGGCCATCCTCAGACTCAGCCATGGAAGTGAGTACGGGGACGTAACCAGCCTCAATGGACTTTTCGATAGCTTCTTTGTTGACCTTTGTGATCTTTCCAACGTACTGCCACTTCTCCTTGTCAAGGTAGTCGGCCATGAAAGCGCCGCTGATGGATCGAGCCGCAACACCAAGTTCATCAAGACGGTCAAGAAGCTTCAAATTCTCCTCTAGGAACAGCTTTCTGGCGATCCCAAGGGTCTTGGCGTCGGTGACTCGAATTCCTTCTTCAAATTGAGGTTCCACACCGGCGTCCTCCAAAAGCCGGTTAAGCTGAGGACCAGCACCATGGACAATGACGGGGTACAGGCCGAGTTCGTAGAGGAATAGCATGCTACGGCATAGCTCATCGAGGTGTTCGGTAAGGATGGCACCACCAACTTTGATAACGGCGAACTTCTGGGACTCGACCGAGGTGAAGAGCTTCAGGTACTGCTCACCCTCCCGCTTGCTGCCAATGCTGTTGATGGTCTGAGCAACAATTTCGCGGGTCCTATCCCTCCCGGGGGATGAAGCCAAGGCTCGTGCGGTAGTCGAAAGGGCTCGGTTGAGGTGTAGTCTGGCCGGAGCAGACGCAGTCTTGATATTGACACGGGTGCGAGCGACGTGGGGAGCGGCTCGTCGGGCACCGGCCCGGAAGACCACAGAAGTCAACATCTTCCTCGAGAAAGGGCCAATTGACGACGGGAGATTGTGAGCGGGCAATTGGGCGGAGGGGGAGAAGAAGAGGAAGAGTACTTATACCGAAGGGAGGAAGGGACGGAATTTATGACTGTTGTGAATGACTCTTTTGGAAAGTTAGACGCAGGCACGGCACGGTACGGCAAAGCAAAAAGGCGACCGGGGGCGCTGGGGGTTGAATGGAGGGGCAGCCAGCCCAGGCTAGTGGGGGACAAAAAAGAAGAGAATTATCATTTTCTACCATAATTTCGTCAAAGGCACCCTAAGTCTGAAAAGATTATAGATTCTATATATGTCGTAAATCTATATTTTTATTGGATTAAGGATTATGCTCTACAGGATCATCGTAAGATTGTAAACATAGAATATTTCAACTTTGACTTCTACCTTATTGAATTGCAAGCCTTGGATCCACGCTAGTCGCGTGTTTCTTTTTTGTCCCCCACGGGCAAGAAAAGTCAACCACCCGATAAGTTACCGCCCTGGAGTAGGTAAACCCGCAGCGCTAGCGACAACCCCCTTGACGTTGTCACCGAGTTGCATGCTTTGATTGCCGTCGTGGAAGATTATCGATAAGATGGCATGCGCCTTGCGATGTTGAATCATGAATGTTTTTTAATATGTATAATGTCGTAGTAACGAGTGAAGCACAGCATCAGTCGGTCAATATACTCCCGTCTGCATCTCCCTTTCTCCAGGTATTCAAGTCGCTAAAGATTATCTACCGGTGGCGCGGACAGCAAACAAGGAACGCAGATGGCAATGAGGCATTATCAATCAGTTGGCGTTATCAATCTATCCCGCGCGTGGTAGTATTCATGCAGCTAATTACGACATGAATCCACTCCAAGATGACGCCAATCCAGGGCCCGTCGCTATGCTGAGGCATTCTGGCACTCTACAGGCTGTAAAATCTCTCCTATGTGCCTCGTCAAAGGGTCTATCGCCGTGTGTGCAGTAAGTTCCACTCTCAAAGTAACTGCTTGTCCAAAAGCTTAGTCTAGTTCGTCCAGATGCTGGCCACCAACCTCGCAGGACGGGTATCTGAGCACGAAAGGCTACCCACCGAGCAAGATAATCCCGAAAATACGGAGTATGTAATAGTAAGGGACCACCTAGATCCAGCTTAATAGCCACAGGGTCCATCACTGCATCACTTGAACCCTGAAACACTCAACACCAGAATCTCACTCCATCACTATCAGCAAAGCAATAAAACAAAGCCAAGAAAAGACTTTAACTGAAAGATCCGCAGAAAGGTATACATCTCAATTAATCGGGGAACGCCTAATTCTCATACATCCTGCCCGGCCTGGCGTCCAGGAGCAACACCGAGACTGCGTCATCAGTGAATAGCTTCGGGAGCAAAACATTCGCCAGCATAACATGACCGGGGCCCAACGTGAACAAACTCCACCGTGCTCAAATCATATTCCATTGCAATAATGGCCAGTTGCCCAAAAGTTCCATATCTCATGGTCGTAGCTTGCAATATTCGACGTCGTCATGTCCCAGCGTGTGCATCGTGAGGACCAAGTACCCAAAGTGGTGGTTCGACTATTTTTGAGTAACCACAACTAAAACGGGTTAGTTTCAACGCCAAAATCCTGTGTCCTATTGAGGAAACCATACCTGGAACAATGATGATAACCAGTAGAATAATGATGCCGATAATCAGACACATGCGCATCTTCATATCCTTCCACCACATCTGCTTACGGACCCTGTTGGCTCCTCGGCGGAAGCCTTGTGCCGAGACGGCCAAGTTGTCGGTCTTATCCTGAAGGGCATCAAGGCGCTCACCACGTTGAGACACCTTGTTGATGTTATCGCGCATCACACCCACGGTATCATCGATTTGCTGACAATTGTGTTAGCGCTCGTCTAGAAAGATCTGGCATGCTGGCGCTGGAGAATTTGCTATGAGTGGGAGGCTGAATGCTGGGATGGACGATTTGATGATAATATGCTGACCGCAGTTGGATAAGAGTTCAGAATGCAAAGCGTTTACAAGCCGAAGCAAGCAGCGCTTAGCTCATATCTGGCCAGCTGACGATGTATTATTGCGACAAGATTGATTTGCAGCGATAATCGAACATTTCTCGCATCATCGGTTGATGGTTCGTCGCCAACAAGGCCAGAGATGTCGCATATCGTTCGTGGGTAATTGAACGGCCGTCATTCGTCATCCGTCATTATCCGCCAGGTGTCGTAACCCATCCTCGCTCAAAGCACCAGCGCATCACAGAAATCATCAAAAACAACTCACAGCTTGCAGCGCCTGGGTCCTAGCATTGCCGCCAGCGCCCTGTTGGGCTCCAGCCTGGCCGCTGGGGATATAGGGGTCGTAGGGGGCATCCTGCTCAGGCATTTTGGATGTAGTTTGGGAGCTGTTCAATCGCTAGAAAATAGAGAGGGGGTGTCGATCGGAGCGACGCGAAAAAGTGACGATTGTCGGGATGAAGATCAAAGGTTGTCGTGTCGTGTCGTTTTCGTTGAGATATGCGAAAAGAGGAGGTTGGCGTAGCGAGGATGGAAGAGGGAAGTTGATTATGAGACGTTGCGCTGTTCGGGAGAAACGACCTAGTAATGAGTGACCAGGTTGCAGGTGAAGGGCGGAGCTGGTTTGGGGCGCTGCTGGGTGACGAAGCCCCCCGAGGGGACCGGGCTTCCGAATCCTCAGCCTGAATTGGCTGGCTACCAAAGTATCGGTACTTTTAACGCGGAGGTCTAAGCATGGACTCCAGCTGCAGCTGCATCTTTGTTCTTTGCTGTCGCTAGAACTTACTTCTTTGCTTCTCTCATTACAGTTCTATTTTGGTCCGTAAAGCATCAAGCGTGACATAGGTATAGTTAGGTTACATATCCTGTACAACTTCACTGAGCAGTAAAGTAATTCCTAATACCTACCATTGAGTTCAGCAACTCATAGGCCTACTACTAAGTATGAATGAAGGCAAGCGGCCTTTTGTTTCCTTTGTCGCAGTACCTAACAAGGCTGAGAATGCACTTAATGATGACATTCTTTGAGACTCACAGCCCGGGTGAGTAAGCCCAGCAGGGGAGGCTGGTCGTATTCGCATTCATACCTTAGCCACCTTCAGCCACTGCTCAAATAACAACAAGCCACAGGTAAAGCTTGATCAGTAGCTACCCTCATGAGATCCGGAAGGCCCTTTGGACCCTCCAACCAGCTAAGGATTGGCTGATAAGCTTTCAAGCTTGACAACGGTCACTCTAAGATCTGACGCACCCGATTAATCCAAAAGGGGCAATATGGTCCACATGGTCTTCCGAATCTTACAAGTAGATACGACGTCGTGCTAAAAGCCTGCAACAACACCAGTATTTATGATATAGGTAGGTTGCCTCGAATTGTATACGGAGCAAAGAGTCGAATCCGAAAAGTTAGCCACTGATTGGCCGATACCGAATAGCTGAGTTTGTTGCCCGCATGTGGCGAGACGCTCGCCCGAATCTTGGCGATAACCGCAGTTGAGAAGCATTAGTCAAGGGTCCTGTTTCGACGAATGATGTTTGGAATCGAGTTGGAGCTCGCAGGAGGGGTCTGGAGTTGTGGTGGCGATATGTTGCTTTGATGGCCTTTGTGCAGTTGTTGAAGCCGATGTGGAGTACAGTTCCGCCTCAATCTGTCGACGATAGTTGTAAAGGTAACTGGCAAGATAGAGACCATAAGAGGAATAGGTTGCCCATGGTGTGTTTGTCTTGTTCTAAACGGAATCTCCGTTGAGATAAACACTCAGATTTGCTGAAGTCTCGGTTCGCAGTGCAGAAAGAGAAATGCTTTAACACATCCAGCTCCTCGTTGTAAGTTTACCGCGAAGCTGCTTGTGGGTGGCGTCAGTTTGTTCTGGACCAAGACCGGCAGGGAAGTTTGCCGTGTATAAGGAGTAAGGGTCAGGGAACATCATTTCTCGCATCGGCCTGGTTGCAACTCACAAATAGGAATGAATCGTGTAGGGCTGTCAAAACTGGGGATTGCCCGGGGCTTTTGTCATCGTGATGGAAGGCTGTCCAGCATCGCAAAAGATTGTGTCAATACTGTAACCCTAATAAGGGACACTCCATTATATATCACAGAAATCTATGAGAGTCCAGGTCCAGCCAATGAC
This sequence comes from Fusarium buharicum, assembly GCA_014822075.1. Classification (NCBI taxonomy): domain Eukaryota; kingdom Fungi; phylum Ascomycota; class Sordariomycetes; order Hypocreales; family Nectriaceae; genus Fusarium; species Fusarium buharicum. The sequence continues at coordinate 10,984 of JAATHB010000222.1, read as the reverse complement.
ACCGTCTGGAAGCTCCGAAATCTCGAGCCAATCAGTACACACGGACACTCCTCCGAGATCACGACGATTGCCCTCCACTTGGAGCTACTGTACATCCTTTATGAGGACGGCATTCATGAAGCTGTTTATTGGAAGATTGCTTGAAACGGTATGACGCCAAAATCTGGTTGATTGGTTATAAAAAAGCAAAGTTGAACAGATATATATGCGCAGTGTTTGGCTCGTTTTTGCAGCATTTCCGATCTTTGGCATTGTCCATCCATGGATATAAGGACCACGTGAAATGCACTGGAGAATTGGACCCGTACAACCTAGGGCAGTCCATTCCGTCCATCAAACAAGCATCCATCAGGCCCTTACCTCCCTGTCCATTCCTATTCGATGTTACCGATCACGATTTCTTCTTGACTACAAACAACCCTGCCATTTGACCCCAAGCAATGTCCAAGAGGTACCGCCAACTGCTCCCTGTCCCCCTTACAGACAGCTCATCTTCCGGTTCGCAACCTTCGGCATCCTCCTCGACCCCCCTATCTTCGAGTGACGAGCCACTCAAACGACAACGGATTGGAACAACACTAGCATGCAACGCGTGCCGCAAAAGGAAGATTCGTGTAAGCCTCTAGAGCATCAACTCTTGCCACCCCTTTGCTTTCTTAACCCAGCTTGCAAACTAGTGCGATGGACGGAAGCCTCGTTGTGAGTCTTGTCGACGACGAGGCGAACATGAGCCATGTGTCTATGCCGAGAGTCGTTCCCATGGCAAAGAGACGGAGCAAATTCTCGAACTGTTTGAAATTTTGAAAACAGGGCCCGAGAACCAGGCCATAGATATTTTACGAGTTTTACGATGTCACCCGGACCTCGAAACAGCCATGACAATAATTCAACCACAAATAGCACAATATGTTTCCAACCAAGAACGGTCCCCGGAGCATACACGACATCTAGGCTTGGAGTCCGAACTCCTGGCTAGACATTCTTTGGCCTTTCCGCCGCTCCAGTCTTTCGAACCTAACATCTTGAAGTTAGTTGGCTTGTGCTGAGAAATAATCAGGATGCATTATTTCGCTATCAAGGCACCTCCCCTCCAGTTCCGGCTGACACTCTACAGGGAAGTTCTTCACACTGGCCGTACAACTACCACCGACAGCGAGAACGACAGCACAATGCCCGACGGCGAATCCAACCCATTTCCAACGCCAGACCCTACGCAAAACGTGGTATCGATCTTGAGCTCCTGCGACGAGCGTTTGGAGGAATTGGACATCGGCTTTTGGACTTCCGTACCTATCCCATCTGACCTGGCTTCCAAAGCCATCTCCTTATATTTGGAGACGGATCATCCTCTTCTGGGTACCTTTGATCCGGATCTATTTGTGAATGACTTGATTAACTGCGAAATGGATTACTGTAGCCAGCTGCTCGTCAGTACCATTATGTACTGGGGCTGTGTAGGTGGACTGAAGTACATTGGCAAAAATACTCACCTCACTAACACCGCCATAACAGCAGATGTATAGTGCGCTCAATTCTGCCATCAAGCAGTTTATACCTCAGTTCTGTGAGGAGGCAGAGAATCGTTGGACAGCGGAAAAGTCGACGGATTCTCTTTTGACTCTTGCCGCAACACAATTGCTGGGTTTGGCATATTTGGGCAATGGAAAGGACCATTACGTCTTGACGTATGTATCGGAGGCAAACGCCATGGGCACGCGTATGGGTCTTTTTGGTGCCAATTCTATTGCTACAATTGCAAAGGCACGAGAAGCGAGTTCTGAACTGCGAAGTGCAATGTCATATGCTGCTTGGGGCACCTTCAATTGGGTTGTGTAAGTTGACACCACAAGAGCCAACCAACATTGATCTCTTACAAGTGTTAACACAACTAGGCTTATGGCTTTGTTTTACCAACAGCCCGGCCTTTCCTATCCCGAAAGCCCTCCAGCTCTGCCAATACCGGGTCATACATGGCATGAAGGCGGCGTTGATAGTAGCCCCGAGTCGACGCGACAGACTCTACAGTTGACATATATGGGGGACACGTTCCCAGTTCTCTGTCGATTCTGGCGAATAATCCACGAAGTAACACTGAGGTATTACCGTGATCAGCCTTTTCCGCGCGAAGGACTTAGCAATCACATTACACTCGCGTTTGCCGAGTATAAGTATCGTGAGCTTATCGCTTGGGCGGAGACGCTACCGCCGTCGATGATGCGTTCAGAACAGAGTCCACATCATGTTTTGACCTTTCAGTATGTGGCAATGACTCTATAGATCTTCAAGCGAGTTTCTTGGATAGGATCGCTAACCTGACTGTAGTATTTGGCTTCATACAGCCATTCTTAGCATCTTGCGTCCCTTCACGGTTCGAGCGAGGGGCTCTACTAAGCCATTGCGACTCAAAACATTTCCCTGCAAGAGAAGTTCGCCTGATGCTGCTTATAAGGTGTCAGTGAATCAACTCAAGCGCCTCATAGTGGTGTACCGAAAGAATTACACATCTTCGACTTACACAATGCTATGGCACACAGCCCTGATCAACGTGGCGAATGCGATTCTCGGTGACACAAAGGACCCTGCTTGGCGCTTTTATCTGTTTTTCTGCGTCCAGACTTATGGAGAGTTGCGGCGATCATACCGTTTTGCGGAGACCATTGGTCGAAGTATACTATCCATGGCGCTGCAGCAAGGTGATCTATCGGCGAGCGAAGCGCGACGACTGATGGAGCAGTTTGAAGAGAACCGGTTGAGCAATCCATCCGATGATATCCGGGCTACATTTATGGCCGACCTGAATCTTGCCATGACGGACCCTGAGGAGGCTAGCGTGGAGAGCCTGTCAGACAGGTTCGAGGATATAGCTTTGTTCCGGGAGTTCACGACTGGGGGTGATTCAAGTGAGGACGAGCCGATGGAATCGGATGATAATGCGTGGGATACGATGTGAAAGCCTTATGCTTTAAGCAGATGGCAGCGCAAGCGATAAAAATTTGAATCTAGTTGCAATGACTTGACTCAGAACCTGCGTCAATGGCTCTGGTGGCTAGCTGAAACTACCATTCCATTGGGGCTTAATATAGTCAAGGCTTTGCAACATTCTACGCACAATAGTGAGTCAGCACTGGACAGGTTGTATATAGGTGCAACAATAATAGCAGTCTCGGACTGAAGCTGTGACCATTGGTAGCACTGATACCGACACAAGAAAGTACCTAAGGGGTATATAACATCGTAGATGCTTAATACTTGTCAATATTGTGGACTGCCAGGACGGGAGGTATTAATGATAGACAAAGAATGCCATGTGTTGGTTATCTGTGAAGTTATCCATACGAAGTCCTTAGTTATACCTACTTGACTATGTAAGGCTACCTCTTCCTGATGAAAACCAAGAGAAGACTACCCAAGACTGGCAACACATCTTCAACTACCCGATTTGACCATTAAGCATGGATCTATGTTACAGTTTTCAGGTGTAACAGCTTCTGGTTGGCTGTTGTGTTACCTTGAAGCTGTCAAGATCAAGATCCATGTCTTGTGTTGGTTTCGTCCAATGTTTGACTTCACGGGACCACAGCCCGCATGCCAAGGCGGTCGCTTAAATTGTGGTTTCTATAATGACGCTTAATAGAATGATTTGCCTTGGAAAATTATGGACGTTTTATTACCGAGGCCCTGCAATTTGCTTACCTGAACATAATTCCGCGTAGCTCAAGTCTCTTAGTAGTATGCGGGTCAGATGGGGAAAACAATCAGATGTAAATAAATCCGACAGTCAGCCCATATTGAGGGTCTTACATAAGGTCATGAACACATCCTTCAGCCACGCGGATAAGGGTAAAGTACTTAGGTAGGTATGATGGAACTACTACACCTGTAGGTACTATCTATGGATCTATATGATATGTCTTTTTCATGATTTACTAGGCCAAACATTTCATGCGCCTAAACCTCTCAGTAGTATTCCTTAGGTTGCCTTACGATATCTTTTTTTATTTTATTGCCTCTCAGGTACGAGATAGACTTATCTCATCTGGGTTGGTCATTTTTATTTGCCCGTATAGTCGGCCAAGAGGGTGGAGTTTGGTAGGCAGGACGGCCGTTCCAGGTCCTCGCTTGCTCGTATAGGAAAATCCCCACGCAGTTCAGGGCCTGGGGATTGAGGGGAATTGTCTGACATGGGGGTACATGAATGTCCGAGTTGCCCGATTGATTTATGATACATTGTACGCATTCATCAAGTGCCAACTCTCGATGCAACCAAGTGATTCAGATGAACACATACGTGGACAAGTACAATTGTTTGCAGAGTGCAACCAAGTACACACCTACATAAAATCGGTGACGTTGTTGAATTGCATTGCATCTTTAAAGAGGCTGGAAGATGGGACTTTTGAATGGCTACGGGCCCAGAAAACGTCTCGTTTAGCTTCCCTTTTAGCCTCTTTTTGGTCATTTTCGTTCCTGTCAGATAGGGCCATAATAACTGCTGAAAGCTTCAACATGACTAGTCTTTGTTCTTGCTTCTGATTGATTATCTAGAGGTACTTAGCTACTAAAGTACCTACCTACTTACCTTAGGTATGTATAGTACATAGGCACCTCTCCGGTCTTATCCAATTCATCCATTCACTGCCCAGCTTTCGCTGTAAGCTTCTCCCACCACTGTACTGTGCCCTACAGGTATAGAGCAGGGGCCGTAGGTAATATCTTTAGCTCCTCCCGTCCAATCCCTGCCTCCCAGCCGTTGCTCCTGCCATCATTAACCCGTACCTCCGCTCACACCCCTCTCTCTTCTCTCTTTACTTTCATCGTCATCGCCGTCTTTTGTCTCTTCTCTTTCATCCGCTCATCCTCATGAAGCTCTATATGCATCGTCGTTGCCATTCTTGAGCTTATCGCCGCTCACGCTTCATTGTCGCCATGCGTCTTACATGGGGGTCGGAGCCGAGGCTCAGCGCAGGTGGGCTCATAGCTGCCCTATTGCTGACGCTGAATCGCTTTGCTGTCGCATATCAATTGGATCCTAATTCAACAAGTGAGTTGTGCCTCGAAGCGATCTCATGGTCGCTTTTGTGCTAGATTTGCCTTTGAAACGGCACATTCTGACAACAGAGATTCATTCAGGTTCGATCAAATCAATCGCCAATGATATCGTCGAGGACCTAGTTGCCATGTATCATGGCCATGAGCCCGGCCAGACCCCAGGCTTATTACCTGAGCCTTACTATTGTAAATCATACTCCTTCCCCTTTGCGATACCTCATCTATTGATGCTGACTTGTTGCAGGGTGGTACGCCGGTGCTTATATGGGAACACTCGTTGACTATTGGGCCTATACCGGTGATGATAGATATGTCAACATCACCAAACAAGCCCTGTTATTCCAAGTTGGCGACCATGACGACTACATGCCTATCAATCAAACGAGAACCGAAGGAAACGACGACCAGGGCTTTTGGGGTCTTACAGTCATGTCGGCCGCCGAGTACAATTTCCCCCCTCCTAGACCAGACGAGCCGTCATGGCTCGGACTTGCTCAAGCCGTGTTCAATACCCAAGCGGCGCGTTGGGATACGGAGCATTGCAATGGTGGTTTGAGGTGGCAAATCTTCGAGGTCAGTGATCCAAGCCCTTGTTATTTAAACTTCGATTATTGCCTGTCAAGCTATCGTGGCGCAGTCCGGGCGCGTTAAGCTCCGAAACATCTTGACAGCCTCAGAATACCGTACAGAAGGGCTAATCAACTGTGTTATCGTCAACAGTGGAACAATGGATATGACTACAAGAATTCGATTTCTCAGGCTTGTTTCTTTGCTTTGGGCGCACGTCTTGCTCTCTTCACCGGAAATGATAGTTACGCCGACTGGGCCGAAAGAACATGGGACTGGATGGAGGGGGCTGAGTTTATTGACCCAAAGACTTGGTACGTTTACGATGGCGCTCACATCCAAAACAACTGTACAAAGTTGGTCCCCTATCAATTTTCTTACAACGCGGGCGGCTTCATCCTTGGTGCCGCTGCCATGTATAACTATACCGAAAGCGAAGTCTGGAAGAATCGCCTCGACAATCTTCTCGAGGGTGCCAAGGTCTTTTTCACCGGCCCTCAACGAAACATCATGACAGAGGTCGCATGCGAGCCTGTCAAACTTTGCAATCTTGACCAGAGGTCTTTCAAGGCATACTTGAGCCGCTGGCTCGCTATCACCACACAATGGGCTCCTTATACTCGCGACTTCATTATGCCGCTCTTGCGTGCTTCAGCCGTCGCAGCTGTGGACAAGTGTACAGGGGGCGATAATAAACGAATGTGTGGCCTCTACTGGACCAAGGATAAATTCGAAGGCGAGGTATCCATTGGTCAGCAAATGGCGGCTCTAGAAGTGACTCTTGCTTGTCTGATTCAGGATCGACCCGCGCCATTGACCAAAGATACTGGAGGAACAAGCAAAGCAAATCCTGGAGGTGGTGCCGCAGATGTCGGACGCACTACTCCTGACCTAGCATGGGACCCTCTGCCTGCAGGGGATAAGGCCGGAGCCGCTATTCTCACCATTATTCTTATCGGTGGCCTTCTTGCCGGCATGCTCTGGATCTTCTTTGACGAAACATCGGACAGTGGTCCAATCGATCAGCTCGGTGGCTTTTGGTCATCCACTGCTGGTACAGTTGCCGCTTTGGCTGCTGGTGGAGGAGCTGCCGCAGTCCTGGGACGTAAGAAGAAAGACATCAACGAAAAGAATGGCGTGTTCTTCAAAACATCGGGCGATGGAAGTTCACAAACAAGTGCTGGAAAGCACGCTGTAAGTGATACACCTGTTAACATTGGCACTGTGCGTAACGATACTCCTGGCCATCACCATCGAGTATCCAGCATGCCTCTTGGATGGCCACAGAATCCAGTAATGAGAGGAAATGGCACAGACGATCCTGATGGAATCTACCCTATCTCAGCTTCAGCGCGACAGTCCCGAGGAGACTGGGGGGTCGAAGGTGTTGGCGAATCAAACAGTGGCCCAAGCAGCTCGACCGGAGGTAATAGGAGCTACATTCATCGCGAGATTCCAACCGGCAATACGACCCCTGGTACAGAAGAGTCCAATCCCCCATACGAGGGAAATGGTAAAGCTGCCGCTCCAACGCAGAATAGCCATTTAGAGGGCAATGGCTTTGGGCAAGGGGGTGCTCTAGCCGAAGGTGTCAATTCTCTGGAAGGGGGCCAACAGAGCCCCTCAGGAGTTATTGGAGTAGCACGTTAATTGTCGGACGAGTCAGATGATTAACACGGCATACTCAGAACATTTTAGAATTACGACTGTTTGGTAATACTCCTGCTCAATTGGGATTACAACGAACTCTTACTGCATTTTTGGGGGCGTTTTGAAGGTAAAGGCGCATATTGGTGGCGGCCTTTAGGCCAGGCTTTCGGAATTATCTTCCACTTAAACTAGGGTGGCCATTAAAGAAAGGCCTTCTGGCTACAACGGCAGCGCGGTGTCTGACACAACTGCATATAACTAGGTACACAAACTCTAGAGTCTAGTCCTGTCCTTCACGACGCCGCATGTGGGTGAATGTAACTGACCACTTGATCAAGTGAAGTTGTAGTGTGTATACATATATACATACAACAGAAGACTATTTCTCCTACTGATTCACTGGCCGCTTAATAAGAATTATGGTACGTCTCATGGATGGCTTCTTCCTCTCGCTCAAGGAACACATCGAATGTGCTCAGTTGAACCCCCCATGCTTCCACGTCCTTCTTGGTCGCAAGCCTGCCAATTTCTCGCGACACGAGCTGTCCAACAATGAACGGATTGGCTTTTTGTACCTTGATCTCTTCGTCTGATAGATATTCTGCCTTCAGCTCCCTTCCCACTGCTTCTGAAAGTTTCTGCAGAATAACTTCAACCTCGAGCCAATCATCAGCATATGAGACCTCCTGTTGATGAAACCGCTCAGGGTTCAGGATTGCTTCACAGCTGAATCTGCCAATTGTCACAGTATCGACCAAGGGCAGAATAGTCTTCGGGGTGAGGGCTGTTGTCAAAACGCCCTTTTCAACAAGTTCGGGGTACATCATGACGAATGGGTCGAGGTAGTTGGCCATGAAAGTACCGGGGCGCAAGATAGTCCAGTACTCGAAACCTGCGTTGCGAGTCTGGTCCTCGATGACATGCTTGTTGCGCATAATGGTGTCCACAAAGCTTCCTGGCTCTAGAGCGGTTAACTGATCTGGATTGCCAGCACCAAAGCCGCTTGAGAAGATAGCATGTTTGGCGCCAGCTGCCTTGCCAGCATCGAGGATGTTTTTAGCCCAGCGTCTCTCGGCCGTGAGGTCTGTAAAGTCGGGCATGAGGACTAGGAAGATGGAAGTACAGCTTTTAATAGACTCTTGAAGCGCTTCTTTGTTATCGTAGTCACCAGGTGTAAGCTTGACTCCAATGGCTTCGAGAGCTTTGGCCTTCTCAGAGGTCGGGTCTCGAGCAAGGGCATGGACTTCGACGTCTTTGGATCGGAGGTAGCGTGCTAAGGCGCCACCTTGGCAGCCTGTGGCACCACTTACAAAGACCTTTGGAGTGTACATCCTGAGCGTACAGAGAATTTGTGCTTAAGATATTGAAGTAGTGCAAGTTGTTGCTTGTGCGTGCAGTTATATGAGTAAAGTGATCGTGTAAGTGAAGGTAATCTGATTTATAAACACGACTTGGTCAGTGATGAGACTTCTTTTATATCAATGATCTTAGAGGGGCTGTGGTTCGACGACTCCCAAGCTTCCATTCTTCACCTCCGTCGACGGTGGTCAGCCATCCTTCGCTGCCAGACCCCAGCTCCGACTCTCCTGCGCCGGGCGGAGTTCCGCCTGGGTCCACTTTTTCCGGCCCTTTTCCACTTCGGCCGATTGCTGACTCGTCGTATCTCGTTCTCTCAACGTCTGAATCCAATAGTTACTATCCCTTTTTTTTTCAATCGAAAATCTACCACGATAATCAGTCAGCTGAATCTTGTTGCGGAACTCAACATGTCACTCACTGCTCGGGAACGCCACAACCCCCCAAGCCGGCGGAAGTCTTGCACCGCCTGTACCAAGGCCAAGCGGCGTTGCGATTTTGCTCTACCGGCTTGTTTGCGATGCTCCCAGAGGCGTATACCTTGCCAGTATCCAGCGAGGACGCTTCGAGGGCAGTTAACTCCTCAGCCGGAATCACCAGAGACTATATCACTTGGTCAGCTTACGAGTGACGTGCCGTCCCCTGGGCTCGAAACACCATGTACCGTTCAACTCAATGGAACAATGATTGATGATTTTAATGCAGTAATCTCGAGCATTGATTCAAGTTTCAATGACCTAGAGTCTTTTGATGTTCCATTAGAAGATACAGCGCTGGAACTGGTTCAACAGCCCTTGGCGCTAGCTCCACCTGCGACCCAAGAGTTCGGAAATCTCCCAGCATCTATCCTAAACCGTCTTCAGTGGGCATTTGATGAGATTCAAGAGGCCCCTAAGAGGATGGTTCTCGAGAACCAAACACCTTGGTGTCATGCACTGCTCTATAAGGATGTGATGCCACGATCAATGCAGGGTAAAGCCCCGAACTCTTCTACCACCGAAATTCTCACTAACTGTGATCTAGATGCTCACTCTTCCTGCGCATTATACATGGCGAAGAACCGTATAAACTCTCCCATCATTTTTCGTAGTATAGAATCTCGCGTCAACGACCTCCTCTCAGCACCACCGCCCGTAACACCTCTTGACTGCTTGGCTCATACGCAGGCTTTAATTTTATATCAGATAATTCGATTATACGACGGCGATATTGGTGCCCGCGCGTCAGCAGAACGCATCATCCCAGCGATAGAATCTTCTGCTATATCGCTATTTTCCTATGCGCAGTTTGACTTGGATGGAACATCCGCCACCCTCCCCTTATTCCCCATAGCGCCGACAAAGACCTTCTGGAAGGACTGGATCCTCCAAGAATCTCTACGTCGTACTCTTCTCTTCAGTTTCTACTTTGTACAGACATATCGCATAATGTCTGGCTATAGAGGATTACAGTGTGACGGGAGGCTTGGGCTTTGCCATTCTTGGACGCTATCAGCACATTTGTGGAATGCGGACACACCATTGAGTTTTGCAGAGGCATGGAGGGATAAGAAGCATTATGTAGTGACAAACGCGGTGTTTACGGATGTACTTCAGGAGGCAAGGGCAGATGATATAGACCTGTTCGGGAAGATTATGATCTCTAGTCTGGTGGGACGGGAAGAGGCTGAGGGATGGTTTGCGAGTAAGGGTGGGAAGCTCTAGGTAGTATCAGTGTTAAAGGATGTTTGTGTGCAGCCCCATGGTTGTCCGTCACTTGGTACTCAGAAGTCTCGAAGGTTGCGACTACTGGGATGGAGGGACGAGGAATCATGCCCAGAACTCTTAGTCCATACATACCCCAGTTGATGAGAAAAGCCCATTTAACTCCAATATATGTGTATCAAGACCATGTTTCTATACTTTGGTGAGTCCGAGATTGTGGTAGACTCGGTTTTAACAAGGTAGCATACCACTTGTTGTGTAGTTGGCATGACCTTTACAAGCAACAGCGGGTTTAGCTCAGTTGGGAGAGCGTCAGACTGAAGTCAAACTTCGGGATTCCGATATCTGAAGGTCGTGTGTTCGATCCACACAAACCGCAAACTTTTACTTTTGCTCATAGAGAAGATCTTAATGCGGCACTAACCTTTTTTTGTGGTTAAACCTAGTAGTCGGCACCACCGGAGCGGTACGTTCCCTCCATCCTAACTAAATATGTATATATTCTCTCCTAGCTCTAACTTATCTCTTTTACAGTCATAAGACTGCCATAAGGTCACAATAGGGGCTAAAAGCCAATTAAAATAATTATAACGCTCGGTACTTTTTTCTATACTTAAATTAGCATATAATAGAAATACTAGCAGTTAGCATTATTATAT
>JAATHB010000221.1:0-41901 GCA_014822075.1 Fusarium buharicum | reverse complement strand
AAAAGAAAAAGAAAAAAAGATAAAAAACAGGGCGCCAGCTATCATTGAATGCCCAGGTCGTACAATGACTTTTTTGCTTGCACTGAAAAGAAAACCTGAAACATCGAACTGCATCGCCATAGTGGAATATGGTCTCCTAAAAGCTCCTTAACGCCTGGTGCCCTGTTCCTGTTCCCATCATATCTATCGTGTACAATACGTGTATCCCGTGGGCTAAAACCGTTAAAAAAAAAAAAAAAAAAAAAAAGAAAGAAAGAAAACAAAAGGAGAAAAACAAGATGAACGATATGAGGTGGCATCTGAAAATGTGGGTATCCGAGTGTACCAAGTGATTGGTACTGTCACTGTGTTTGTTCAGACAAGACAAGACGCCGTCGTGTCATGCCTACGCGATGATGATATTTTCATCGCTGGTTGATGTGGGAATAGAACGCTGTCTGATGGCATGTGTGCTGATGTAATAATGTGTCGCCGATATCTCAATTCCCAGGCATGGTTTCATCGGCATTGCCTTCTCCTTTCGAGGTTTCGGTAAGGGCGGCAGTGTTGCCAATATCTTTGTCCTTTGCCTCGTGCTCAGCCCTTGGCGTAATTTCGTCACTGACTTCTGATCCGCCAATACTGGATCTTGGAAGAAACCAACCCCCACGTTCCCATTGCCCTGGTTCGTACAAGCAGGAGCTCCGAACATCTTCATCAATAATGCCGGCAAGCAAGGTACTGAGTCGCTTGAAGTCAATCGGCTTAAGTATCCATCCATCAAACCCGGCGTCGATATAAGTCTGTCTCTCACGTTCAACAAGAGATGCCGAGACAGCGAAGATGGGAATGCGATGGTTGGTATCGGCCAATGACGAGTGGCCCTGGTGTTCTGAGGTTGCCTCAGTCTTCCTGATCATTTTGGTACTTGTAAGGCCGTCGACGATTGGCATCTTGTTCAAGTTAGTAGCTGTAATTACTCGTCATCAAGCCAAGAGTTACTCACCTGCATATCCATCAGGACTACGTCAAACTCCTTTGACCTTTCGCGATAAACAGTAGCACATTCTTCACCATTTACAGTATGATGTACGCCGTGGCCCAATCTTTCCAGGCGTTTCCTCAAGATCTTCATGTTGATTGGATCATCTTCCGCCACGAGAACCTCAAGGTGCTGTTGCTCATTCGCATGGGTTCCCCCGCTGGTTACACTCTCCGTTGCAGCCTTCGGGGGAGTAGGTTGGTTGTTCTTCACTTCGAAAAGAACACCAGACTGCTCGCTAGGCTGTGGTTTTGCAGGCATGTCACTGAATTCATCTGGAATCTTGACAGCCCGGATCGGGGTTTTGGAATCCACCACATCCGTGCTGCCAGGTTCGCTACGTGGCTTAGTCGCAACGGGGCTTTGGGGCTCTTTTCTGGCTGGACTGACGGACCGACCACTAAGGCTGACTGCCCCCCGAGACGTGGGCCGGATTGAGCTTCCTCTTGATTGTGAATTTCCCGATAGAGGGAATTCGCCACCTTCTCTGTCGTTAAGAGATAGCGGCGTCTGGATCGCATCAATGAGTCGATCAGCATCGCTTTGTTGACTGCAACGGCTAACACGGCTAACACGGCTACTCAAGCTGTGATGGCTTGCCCTACTGTCTCTATCAAGGGATACGTTGTCCCCCTCGATGGCAGAACCCATAGCGCTGGCTCCATCCACAAGCAAAATCTCCCCGTCCGGCGCAACCGTCATAGAGGCGGGAGCGGAGGTCGCAGTGTTTGCACTTTTTGCAGACTCATTCGTTGAGGCGCCTGCTGGTGCCTCTTTGTCATCTTTTGAGGGTGACTCGTTGGATAGAAGGAACGGAAGTTGAACCACGAATCTCGAGCCTTGGCCAACCTCTGACTTCAAGCGAAGCTGTCCATCCATGTTCCGAACAATGCGCGCAACAACGGCGAGGCCAAGTCCCAGGGTCCGCATTTCGCGAGGCATCTCCTCCAACTGTGTTGACGTGGATGACTCCTCCGTGCTGACCTGCTCAAGATCACGGAACAGGGTGTCCAATTGGCTTGCGCTCATGCCGATACCAGAGTCCTCGATAACAAAGTCGACCACAGCCTGACGATCCTTGACGTCTGAAACAAACGCTTCGACCTTTACATGGCCGCTGTGTGTGTGCGCCACCGCATTTGCTGTGACGTTGGAAAGTGCTTGGCGGATTCGACGCTCATCGCCGTGTACAAATTGCGGCAATCCCGGGTGTTGAACGACAGTGTATTGGATACCCTTTCGCCTGGCATCGTTCAGGAAAGGGCCGGTTGCCTCTCTGATGCAGCTAGCAAGATCAAATACCTCATCCTTGACCAAGTTCTGCCCCTCCTCAGTTTTTGTCAGGTCTAGGAGATCATTGATTACGTAAATCAAAGATTTAGAAGCAGAATGAGATCTGGCGAGGTTATCGCGGGTTTCTTGATCGAGACTACCCTCGAGTGCAATTTCCAGATAGTTGATGATTGCATTTAGTGGTGTCCGGACTTCGTGGGCGGAATTAGCAAGTAACAGACGTGTAAGCTTGCTGTTCTGCAAGGCCTGTTCCTTCTGTCTCCAGACCTCGATGAATTTGCCTATACGTCGTTAGTTGGGTGTGATAGAAGAGGCTATTAGAATTGGCGAAATTACCGTAAACGAGACAGAGTACAGCCGCTGTCTCTACCTGCTCTTCGTTCCACTCTCGACACTTGCCGACAACAGTCTCTTGCCAAGTCTTGAAGCTTTTTCTTGGCTCAAGATAACCGGCCGTTCCCTCTCGGATAACTTTCTCGTAGGGGTTACCAGCCCACTTGACCTCCTTGATCTGCCCCTTTCGGAAGAATACAATAAAATCACTACCACCAACGCTCAAAGGCACGTAGAGCAAGCCAGCCACGACCTGGAAACCAGGTGGGTATCGTAGATCAGGAAAGTCCTCTTTAACATCCTGCGATGCCACAACCGAAGTAAGCTGACGCATCCGGAGGTACTCCAACATGGCAAGCGCTTCATGACTCTGTTCAATGACACCCATGATTTTAGTCTCTCCCTTGATTGACAATAAACCAAAATCGGCATCGAACAGCCTCAACAAATCCTCCGAGGATGCAATGATATACCCGGAGGGATTCTTATCGGTAGGCGCGGTGTTGATCAACTTGCGGGCTTGTAATCGTGAAGCATAAGACAGTCTTTCGATGTTCCTCGACGCAGTGTCTCCAACAAGACGACACATCTTCCGGATGGGAAAGGATACTCGCATGCCCTGGTTTCCGTATGAGTGGCAAGAGATAAGCCCCCACAGTTCGTTGAAAGCATTTATTGATATCGACATGGAAGACCGCACAGCCATGTTCCTTAGGTATTTGAGATGAATTGGGGACATGGCTCGTAGGTAGGAATGGCTCATGTCTAGAGGAACATCTAGATCTTCCTTGGTACGGCAGACAATTCGAGAGGTGTCCTGATCCCGGTCGTATAGTAGTCGGACTTTATTGAGTTTGTACAAATCGCGAGCCTGTCGTGGAATATCTGACGCAGGGAAATGCAGACCTTTGTACAAGTCCCTTGTCATGGATGTATCAACGAGCTCTGTCACCACCTTGCCATTGAAGGATGAATCGAACTGGTAGATCATGACACGATGGAATCCCGTCAGTTCCTTGACTATACCCACCAAGATCTTGAGAAAGGCTTCCAGGTTGGGAGCTGATGCAAGTTGTTCTTGGACCTGAGACATAATGTCAAAGACCTGCATGGCACCTTGCTCGCCACGCCTCTTCCTCGCGCTTCTCAATATTCTCAAGGGCTTGCTCAGCACCTCCGTACTATCTTCGATTTCTTCCAGAGTTGGATTCGACTGCAGTGTATCGTGAGGAGCGTCGGGGGTGGATTCATCCATTGGGCGTAAAGGATATTCGACATCGTCGTCCAGCTCGAACTCGCAGATGATCAAGTCAGGATGCGCTGGGTTTATATGGATGGCGCACCAAAGCTTTGTGCTCTTGCGCTTAGGGGACCGAATTGACAGGCTAAAAACTTCGGGCCCATTAATGGCGGGATCTGCATCTTCGTCGCGAATGAAATCAATATGATCGAGAAGGTTATCCTGCTGTTCCTCCGTCAAGATGTCTAGAAAGTTTGAAAATTGAAATAGTTGCTTTGGGGTGTATCCCAACATTCGCTCGGAATTCTCGCTGACATATCGAGCAACGAAACAGCCATCATTCTCTTCACGTAGCGCAACGAGAACACCAAACGTTTGGACGGCACCTGGGGTATGAATGGGTTCGTCTTCGCATCGTTGGAGGACACCGTCCCGACCAGTGATAACGGCATGGCCTTCGTCAGTCACGACGTGAGTGAAACGAGAAGTAACGTGGGGGATGTCGGCGCTAGATTGTCCGGCAGAGGAAGCATCAGGTTCGAGTTCAGTTGGGGCAAGGCCGGGTGTCTCCTGGCCCATCGGTCCCGATTCCTCCCCCTCTGTTTCGTGGTCTGAAGTGGATATGTCGAGCTGTAAGGGTGCCGTACTGCTTCCGTGGCGGGTGGCGTCCAGCTGGATGCTCGACATGGGACCGCTCAAGGTATTCTTCCTGCGCATAAGGGCATCGAGGCGTTCATTATGGGCTCGTGAGTGATAGTTGGCTGGGACGGTGTCTGACCGTCTCAGATCTGGCCCCGTGTCAGCGCGGGAGGCACCTGGGAGCTGGACAGGAATGTTTCGACCATCGTTCTCGGACGATGTATGGAAGTAATCGTCACTGGTGATCTTACTAGGGTTTGGATCGACGCTAACAACGGATCGTATAGGAAAGACTCGGTCCCCAGAGATGTCTGAAGCAGCGGAATGGTAACCCAGCTGCTTATCAGAACCGACGCTCCAGGGAGAAAATGGTGGCTCCGAGTTTTGGACGCTGTTCTGCTCACTGGGAGCAGCAGATGAGACGGCTCGACTCGTGCGTGTCGGGGTTGCGTTAGCGGATTGGTTGGTGCGTAGTTCTGTCAAATAGTTCTGGCCTCTGGGCCTGAAGGTTGATTCGGATGCCGTCGAAGATTGAGGTGGAGGAGGATGGGAAGGAGGAGAGGTAGATAAAGAGTCTTGTTGCTGCTCCTGTTGCTGAGGCTGGCTGCCATCTTGATCCTCCTTGTCGTGCGACGCATCCATGGTGGCGCTGTCTGCTCGCTAACCTAACAGTTGCGAAGCGGGAGTTGGAAGGATGAAGCCCAGAGGCAAAAGAAGGGTGGGGAGGAATACTCGAGAGGTGAGGGCGGTCCTATACTATAGCGTCGCGCATGCCCGTGATAGCCGTATGTTCAAAACTGCAGGGGGAAAAGGGCGGAGCTTCCCCACGAGATGGAGGAATTCGAGATGAGTCGAGTCGACTTGAACTTGTCGTCGGCGAAGGCTTGACTTGACTTGTCTGGAGGAGTGCAGCCGGCTGCAACGCAATGGGCAATAGGCAGAGTAGCAGTGTCGAAGTACGTATGAAAGCGAAGTGACGGAGCGGAGGGCCCAGCGCAAGATCAACAGGGGCCAAGCTTAGTAGATAGACCAGACAGACAGACGTATGAAACGGAAGCTATCACAAAGGACGGCGATGCGATAGAAGGCAAAAAGAGTTGCAAAGTAGCAAAGACGATGGCCCAATGTGGAAAGAGTGACGAAATCTCTGACTGCTCAGGCGACTGGTTATCGATTGGAAGCAAATAAAACGAGTCGAGGCCAGGCAGGCAGAGGAAATACTGTATTCACCAGCCCAGTCCAAGTCCAGTCCAGTCTGTGGAAGCTTTTGGCTGGGGGATGTTTTGGTACGACGGGAGCGAGTATCTTGTGAGTCGCGGAGGTGGCAATATTAGTACAGTGCGAGATATTCAATATCAATACGTACCTACTTCCTAAAGACCAAAACGTCCATCCACTGCCATGGCCCATAACGGAGGCAAGGACTCCCCTACTCTACCCTACCAATGGCTCGTCTTTTGCCTTGCTAGCTCTGCCGATCCCCTACCATTTTCCCCCTCCATTCCCTCCACTCAGCGAGAGGGTCATACTCAACTGTTCAAAATCCCATCTTTGTCGCTTGAAAATCCCATCATGGTCTTTTGCCCTGTCCCCGCTGTGCCCCCCTAACTGCCCTACAGTCAGTCGGTGGTCTCTGGGGCCTGTACCATCGACTTACATCCATACAGCTTTGATTTGATTCTGGCTGTTAACTACCGTGACTGTTGGACTGACCACGACGCTTCTTTACATTCCCTTCTAGCAAACTCTTTTGCCATTGTCTCATCCTTTCATCGAAATGGATGGGCTTCGTGTCGTCAATCGAGGGTCTCGTGGTGGGAATTTGGTGGTTTCGATGATCCCAAGACCCTGCCCAAAACCACCCTCCACTTCATAGAGCATCTCCAAGTCCAAAATAGGGAACCACAGACAGACCAGTACTGTACAGTGTGTTTGTGATTCTTCTCCTCTCCTTATTAACACCGAGAAGAGGAACAAAGCCGGCATTGCAAGGCAAGGGGTTTGATATTATCAACTAGCTCGGCTCCAGTGTTTAGAGATTGCCCCGTGATCATCTCAACAGGTCCGGTCTGCTCTGCTTTGCTTTGCCTTGCTTCGCTTTACTTGACTCGCCTGGGCTATCTGATACTACGCAGGTATCCTCCAACGACTCAAGCGAGATCGGCATGCTCAATTCTACCCAAAGAACCCTCTTAATAAGGAGATGAGAAACAGACGCTAGACAGAAGCACAACTCTGCAAATGAGAGAGCTGCATTCTCTGACTCAAGACCCAGATATCACCCAGCACAATGGCCAGGCCTGGCCTGTCACGAGAATAAGGCTAACACGAAACCCGCGCGCTAATATTGAGGTCTATGAATTGGTTTACTGTAGGAATCACAGTCAGCCGCGATGCTGCGAGTCGTTAACCTCGACGCGGATCGAAGCCTTGGGGCGACCGTTATAGTTCTTTTTGTTGCTATACCCGATAGCTTGTGCACCGCGCGTCTATTTGTTGGGCTATGGCTTGAAAAGAATGCCATCAGCCTTCTCAGTCGAACGATGGGACCAGGCCATGTACAATTACCGAAAGGCCAGACCGCTCCACGACGTTGCGAATCGGCGATCAAGACGCCATTTCCCCCACTGGACCCTCGCAGAGTCCCTAGAGTCTTCAGTGATTCCACAGGCGCGTTCCTAGCTTGAAGAGTCTGACTTCAAGGAGTAATTGGACCCCTAGCTTTCAAGTTTGACAAGGTTCAAGGCCCTTGGTTTTATTGTCTCTCGACCAAGGGAGGCGACCTTCTCGATTTGCTGATCTCGTTGGGCTGCAGAGACTTTTTGTACACTACACCACCCCCAATGCAACCGTCTCAGTGTGTATCTGCGTTTTTTTAAAGTGAACGCAGAACAGCCGCAAGACCTTAAATATCTAGGCCCTACCTACCTATCGTCAGTGGAACATGGTACGATACAAATCTCAGAGTTCGAGCACTGTGAGCCCCTTACTGTATCTACTGTACAGCTTGTGGTGACATCATATACGCCGGTGCTTTCCCTCCGGGTTTGGAGACAGCATGGACCTCTTGGCAAATCAGAGCCTTGAAAGTGGTCCGGGATCATGACGATCACCACCCCTCTTGCAGATCTTGCTGCACTGCCACATGCCGCCACATGTGGCGCAGAGAGAATGGTGTCACATCAAAACGACAAACTTCCGCTTGCTCCCGTCCTTAGGTGGTAGTCAAAACTCCCAATCAGAGTCTTGTCCATCATTTGACAACATTAACCCTTCAGTTTCAAGTCCTTGGGAAATCTCTTTCAAAGTGGATCAGGTTCGGTCCCGGGTTTCTTACCGGAGATTTGTTCATGTCCGTAATATGAACCGTTTGACGTTAGCTTAGGTCATATATGCATGTATAGCCATGGCCCCCAGCGCCAAGTCTTATCACACCAGCTTTTTTATTCATCCGGAGGTTCTCCGGAGGACATTAAGCATGCTATTACAATGATTACATATCAACTCGGCTATTACAGATCGGATTACCCGAGACTACTCAGATCTGAATCACTTCCCGAGGGGTAGGCTGGTGTGATATTATGTAACACATATAAAGTGACGTCCTATTGCCTCATTCAGGGTCTGGTTGTTAAGTTTAGGCTGCCAAGGCCAAATATGACTGGCTGTGAGCGACTGCTTTGTTGTCAGATCTAAGGCACCAGAAAATTATGAGCAGCTAACAACTAATGCTAACCGATACTTCAGCTTTACCACTTCGATAACGCCGATATCTCCATTCCCATTTTGCACGCCTTGGTCTATTACGTTGAATCTATTTAGCCATAAGAACTCTGTGGTTACTGTAGTTAAAGCGTTGACCGAACCCTACAACCTCTCTAGCTTTTGCAGTTTTCACCAGACCCATTTGTGTTCGTAATTCTAGAAAGAAAGTGGAGTAGCCTGCTCTCTTTCCTATGCACACAATAGATTACTGTTATTGCTAGTTTAAGAGCTCAAGTCTCTGGGCAGATTGAGCCATAGCTTACTAATCTTGCTGATCTCATATTCCTACGTTACATGTGTTTCGATTAGTGAACGAAACATTCTGTACTATCTACTAAGACAGTACAACTCTATCAGTTCCACCGTGCTGATCCCTAGCATCCTGTCTTCTTGTACGAATACAGAACAATCTGAAGAATGCGGTCTCGAAGAAACAAAACAGAGACTGTAGAGCACTTTAGTTGAGCTATATGACGTTTACTTCCCTATACCATACTCTCAAGACTGCAAATTCTTTGCTTTTGATCTTGAATGTACGGAAAGAAGGCATCGAATGGCTTGAAGCAAGCGAAAGATTAAAGCTTCCCTTGACTAGCCTCAGATTCAGCATTGCGGAGTGCTTTGCCAAGCAAGGTCAGCTTTGTTGAGCTATGGAGAGTAAAAACATTTATAAGAATGAGCCATGGATACCCTAGTCAAGGCCAAGTCTGGCTGAGAAGAGCCCAAGCTCCTCGAGTGGGTGCTGTATCACTTGGCAAGCTCAAAACAAGCTTTTGAAGATTGTAGTGGGAAGCAATTTATTATAGTTAAGTTGAAATTGAACATCGTGTTGTGGTTTGAGGCTATATACCTACCTGAGATCACTTACATTCTGCACGACTAGTTATGTAGCATCGCATGATAATCACTAGGACCCGATGCCTTCCTTAACTCGATTGGTCGATCTATGTAACTTGAAACAAGTAGCCTCATCGTAATCATCCTTGCTGATCGACAATGCTTGTTCAAACTCAACTCCTTTCCAAGTGACAGGTGACATTGACATGTTGTCTTGAAGAATGAGATTAGGCACATATACCGTCCCTTCTTTAGTCTCATGAACTATAAATATATCTATCTATCACTTGGAGGGTCTTCTCAACGTCCTTGGGGAAATTTACTCTCCATGAAATCTTGCAACTAGGCCGTCTATGGGAAGAAAATACACATGAAGATAGCGATGAGCGCACTTGACCACTTGTAGGCTCTCCAATCGCTTGTAAACTCTAGACATCTATCACTTTCCGCCAAGGTAATCTACGGTACTTGTTCTAGGAAGATAAGAGAGGATGTTGAGGTAATAGAATAACCTGTTTTGTAATTGCTGGTCCTCCCGGACATGCCCTAGAGTGGTAACCCTGACCGAGGAGCTATACTTTAATAACCATATCAGCCCCGGAATTGTAAAAGGCTCGTTCTAGATGTTTGTGGATTTGAGGTACATAGCACAATATGCGGATGAATATTCATCCCCCAGTAAGGATGAGTTCATTTCTGTTATCCTGGTATGCATACTGCTGTAGAGAAGCATTGTCCTGAAGACTCGTAATATGCAAGTCGTTGTATTCGAGACAAGGTTTTGAGAGGGGTTTAATGTAGAGGTGAGTGGTAGTAATACTATCTGCCCTAAATCTCCCAAGATTCTTGTGCGAACATGAAGCAGGGGGCCTGTATGGTTTTCGCGCCTTCACATTTATAGTACCCCTGGCTATACTAACCCCCTCGGTATTAACCATACGGCAGTTGGGCCAACTTCATATACCTTTTACACAACCATTTATTATCTCAGATGTCATAATATAGCTCCTAATTGGGTTGTGATGCCGATGAACGCCAACTGGGGTAGACGCTCGAGGCTATGGAGCCCGGCTTCCACAAACAAGCAGTAAATAATCAGTTGCGTTCCGTGATCAATTATTAATATCTACTACGTTAAATTCACCGTCGTAAAACGCTGTTATTATAATCATAATCACCACCGCGAAATCTCTCACCTTATACGCTCAAGCATATCATGCTGTCCCCATCTAAGCCAGCTGCTACCAAGAACCAACATTACACCATCTCCATGGAATCCTTCTCTGTCACTTTGGAAAGATATTTATAGTATCAAAGAGTTGAATTTCATAATGACTCAAATAGACTTTATTCGCAGCCTGGCGATAGGTCTACTTGAATCATTCGCTTCGCCTCACTAAGCCAGAGATCGCACGCTACGAGGAAGTTTTATCGCTGTCATGTTGGTGACCTACGTCCTGCAAGTGACTGTTCACTGATCTGAGATATACAGTCAATACATTCTAGGTGAAATTTTTATGCCGTAATGCTTGAAACTGAGATCCCCATGACCCGAGGTTGTGAGTAGTGAACTTCAACTCCCGTTTTCATCCCTTCGAAGCCTTGCTTAAAAGTATATACCAACGAGAATGTTCAAATAAACCGCCTCTCCCCAGTTGAAGAAAAACAGAGAGGCCATCTGTTCACTTTGAACATAAGGTTTGTTGAGGTGTGAGTGTCCATTTTGATGCTGTTATGAACTCTGATGGAAAGGTTATATGTTATCTGGCACGAGGCGTTATGTCTCTGATGATATGGAAGGGCGCTGGTGTTTTATAGCTAATATTCTGCCCTGATCTCTTATTTAAGGATAAATTTTGGCGAAGTAAAGACAAGAGGTCTTGTAAGGTAGTTAACCACACCTATTCCGAGAAATGCCTAATTAAAAGCAAGACATTCCTTCAGTCAGGGTCTAACAGGAGTGAAGATAACTCGGGGATCGATTTAATGATAATATTTATGAAGCGTCAGACCAAAATTGATAGGTGTTCAAGTCTGTCCCTGGTTTCTTGTATGGTGTCCCAGGTACGGACAACATAAGCCAGACCTGTTGAAACCTGCCGAAGCGACAACAGGTATGTCCCCAGCCGATAATAACAAACGTCTTCCACGTAGGATATAAACAGCCTTCAGCCATCTTATGTTCATTCTAACATTATACTTTTAGCTCTTAGGTTTCGCCTGAGATCGTCTAGTTAGGGTTGACCTGACCGAGGTTGGACAGGACTTTAAGGGAGTTACGAGTCCAAGACAGAGAAGCCACAGCAGTGATCGGTGTAATCACAAGTCTTCATGGACATATATAACCCAGAAAATGTGAAAATCTATTACCCCTATGTAAGCCCACAAGAACAGTAACCGAACCCTCACTTGAAATCCCATGACATGATGTCTGATCATCTACCAAACAATATCACCGCCTCACAACTTCCCCCTAGTCTCCTTCTTCCTCATCAGCTGCGCCGACCTCAAAAGCGCATACAAGCTCTGCAATCTCGGCATCTCAACGCCCCTCTCCCTCGCAATCCTCACCGGATTACCCAGTATTACTTCTAATTCCAACGGCTTGCCCGCCTCCCAATCCAGTAGCATACTCGGTCTCGCGCCCTTGTTCCTCGCCGTGCTCTCAACAATCTTCTCCGGCTTAGCCATACTCTCTGGGAACGGTCTGCCCAATATCTTTGGAACGGCGTCTCGGATCTCGTTCATCACGCCTAGTAGGTGTCGCTGCAGCTCGTCGTCTGCTACCATGTCTGCGTTGCCGCGACCGCCGGATAGTACGGCTGAAGGATTCATGGCTGCGTTGATGCACAGTTTGTGCCATCGTACAGTCTGGAGACCGACCTCGTCATGAGGATCTACATCTTTAATACCACCCAGGTCCGTCCACCACCGGCGGAGCGCCTCGGTTGACTCTGTCCCGCGACGGCCCAGCTCCGAGTCCTTAGAGGCCAGGCCGTCGGTGTAGGGCCCGATACTAATACGTGTCCAGCGGTTTTGGCGAATTGTTCCAGGAGAGGTTTGCTCGGCGCTGACAACTGTGACGGCGCTGACGATAGGATTGTTGGGGAAGCGCTTGCGAAAGGGCTCTTCTACACCGACACCGTTCTGAATGAGGGCTATGCATGACTTTGGTCCAACTAGGGGTTCGATGATGGCTGAGTCATCGCTGATATCTGGGAGAGCCTTTGTGGTAACAAAGATGTAATGCCAGTCACGTTTTGCCCCTGACAAACTGGCTGCTGCAGCAGCGTCGACTGACGGGAAGGCTGCATCCGGGTTGAACGTGTAATCACCAAAGCTCCGAGTCTGGAGCTTGACGCCGTCCTTTTGTATAGCAGCGTAGTTGGAGCGTGCTACCAGGGAGACGTGTATGTTGTGAGATGGCTATCATGCTGGTTAGGAAGTATATGTCTGATATGGGAGAGGGAGACGTTACATGATGAAGGCGTGAAGCATAGAAACAACCGACGGCGCCAGCACCGATAAAGATGATATCAACTCGACTGTAATTGAGGGTTTATGTTAGTATTTGAGCTTCTGGAAGTGACTTGTACACGATTGACTATACACGGACGGTTCTCACCTGTTGTCTGCCATGATGACGATGTGTACTTGGACCCTCGTTTACCAATATTACTACAATTCACCAAAGAAATGACTGGTGGGGTATGAATAGATTGAACCTGTCCACCTTTTTGCTGATACAATTGAGGCTGCTGCAGTAGCTGTGCTGTGAGGCTAGATAGATCTGATAGATGCTATACAGACACATTCATGAGCTTAACCGAACCAGCCCCGCCACTTTCGGCCACGGCACCGAGGTCCATGGTCCATGGTCCATGTCCATGTCCATGGCGTAACTGGAGCCCGAGGCTGGAGCACACCATCGATACCCCGTCAAGCCAAGCATTATAATCAGTTCAATACGACTTGCCATTATCGTGTTTTAATAAATTTTACGGAATTAGTTTATTTTAATTTAGCAACTATAGGCGTCATTCCGTGGGATCTCATCCTCGTTCGGGCGATCGCTTGTGTAATGCAATGCACGTTCTTTCATAATACATACAGTAGAGCTGCTGATGTGAAAGCTCGACAACACCATCTCTTTTGTCGCTGATCAACGGCCACCTGCTGTATCTGGACAGGGCTGCTGTTTGTACTCGTCAGAGGCCAGGGTAGGAGAATAGAGCAGAGCTGCCATCTCTGACAGTAAATCGTTCCATTTTGCAATGCTCCGAAAGACCAAGCGCATACATCTATCTATGCGGCACAGGTCCTGTATGCCACGTGAAGTTGCGAGCCCATAAGAGCATCAGCGTACACCCTCGATCAAAGCAAGTCATCGGATCAAGATAATGTAAACAATCAATCAATCTCGGGAGCTTGTTCCCAATCGGCGAGGCCGTTGGCCCGGTGTGTTTGCGGACTCGGGTCACCCCGCCGATCGTTGATGATCAGATTCTGTCTGGTGCACAGCGAACAGGGTGCGTGAGATGCCTTATTAGAGGTTCGACAAAGACCGGGCTGGAACGGACATCGCCAAAAGCCACGTCAAAGATCAAGCATCAACTGCCGAATTAATGAGGCGGCGGCCGGTCAAGCCAGCTTGAGCTACAGTATTCCCGGAGAATGTCACTGTCGCTCAACAAGTTCTGCTGGCTCAACTTTATGCATAAAGATACTCTATGAAAGAAAGAAAAAAGATAACTGCAAAGGTCATGATATGTGCCTACAGCTGATTCCCGGCTTCTCCAAGAAGTCAAGACGACATTCTCAAAGCCGGGTGCCCAGCAACGAGTTCAATTCATCTATGCCAGAGCAAAAACATCCAGGTCTATGGAGAGCAGACACTGAATGCCGATTACCACGCTGAGAAATCCCAACGCGGTTGCTGGCAAACGTCATACAAAGCTGTTGCAAAAGAGATTCGTTAGTTGTATGGCAGGCATGTGGCCAAATTGTGCAAAGCATTTCCTGTGCTTGAGCACCCGCGACGTGCCCAGAGGTCATGCCATCAAGCACCGCAGGCTCACAAATAAGTTATTGCGGTTTGTGCAAGGAGATGCTCTTGATCATCTCAGCCCTGCGAGGCAGAGATCACGCACTCGGCGTGCACTGCACATCGCGCGGCAGCGGCCGCTTCCATCCCAAACAATGTCAATACCTAAATGAAGGCAGAAATCATGACAAAGGAATCGGCGCAAGTATGGCCTTGTCCTGGTATTGTATTGATGGTTGCAGCAGCTGTCGGCGATCAGCGATGATGGATGGTTGAACCTCGTGGCGCCTAGCGAAGTGGTCGTGTCGTGGTAGACGTTGACCCCAACTTGTGTGGTTGCAGAGGGAAGAAAATTTTGCCTGTGAAAGATACTGGCGAGTTTTGATTTTGCAATTTGGCCTAGTAAGCGTGGGGGCAGGCGGCCAATGGCTGGGTTTCTTGGCCGGTGTTGGCGCAGCCAATAGACGCTCCAATCCAGATGGCTTGAAAGGGATACCCCGGTTCTGGGCCAATCAGAGGCGACATCTCTCAGAGCGCGTTTGACTTGCCTCTTAGGGTAATCAACGGCCCGGTCACCGTCCCGTCATGGTCAAGGTGACCGTCAACCTGTTCATTTCCAACAAGGATGTCTGCCGTACGTACGTTACATACATATAATAATGCAGCAGTACTGCTGTAGTCTGTGGTCAGAATATATGGAGCATCACGAACAAGCCGGCCCGTTTGGGGGTTGGGTTCCCCTTCATCTCTGTCCACCAACAACCGCGACTGGCCATGATATACCGAGCGCCATGACAGCTGTTGAAGAGACAAGGCTCTGAAACTCAAACCATTCTGTCACAGCTTTTGCCTGGCCTTCTTTCGACCAGCAATACAAATTGAAACAACACCATGTACTTTCAAGCTGGGAGCATTCGAGAGACCCCCAGCTACTCACCATAGCTGGATATCGCAAGGCGCTGTCCCATCATGATAATGACAGCTGGTGGAAATTACCAAGACCTCAAGTCTCCAGGCCCAGGCCCTAGAGCCTCAAGTGACGAATGACCTGAACAGCCCTTCCCCTCTTGCTTGTGCTGACCTGAGACGACAAGATTGGCTATGGATCGAAGCAGATGCGGCTAGATAGAAGCGCCATCACAAGAGTCGAGCTGCAGATGGGACCAAGACGTATTGGGAATCGCCGTGAAGCATTGCAGGTAAGCCCCATCGCCAACAAAACAAATAGCAAAGTGCCAGAGCTGTTAGTGAACACGGCTAGTCAACAAATATGCTCTGACCAGTCAGTCGTGTCCGAGGAATTGTCATTAGTTGGTAATCCATAGCAAATCCTCATTTCCTGGCGTGTACGGAGGGAGGACCGAGTGCTCACAGACGTGAAATATGTAACCCCTTGCCCACAGCCCGATCAGCAACATCTGGCTTTGATCATGGGGAACTAATTCACCGAAGATATGCCATACACAGTTGCCAAAAATGGACGATCCAAGCCACAGGGTCCAGTAAGATTCGTTCAACCCACGAAACATTGCTGTTGGTTGGTAGGATTTGATGGTAACATTATGTCGTCTTTTCCTGTGAAATCAGAAGTTCTTCTTTGACAGGTTGGTCCAAGCTCCCTACATCGTACCGCAAGGATGCAGGGGCGCAGGCTTCTAGAAAACGGCTGGAAACCTACAGTAGCACATCCAGGGTCGGGGTGTGAAGCCAACAGAGAGAGTCAGAATCCTGTTTGGGGGAATTCCGCTTCACTGCCAAGAGCCAATCATGTAGACTCAGAAAGATGCGGGATGGTGGGGGCCCATGGGACGGCATGTCTGGAGTCTTAGACAAGCCAGGCAAGGTTTCCGGTCCGTTTTCGAGTGACACGAGGGACAGTGCAAAATAAAGCAGTAGAGGACTGTCCTGAGATATTGTGTGTTGAGCTGGCTTCTCGTAAGCTGTTTGCAAGAGTGAGCACCCATGCAATGGTAGATTCTTGTTGACATCCGCGTTTTTCAACATGGGATTGATCATGAGGCTCCTGATCTGCTAGTTTCTCCGGGTATGACTGATAATGGCGGTGTCTGTACAGCCAGGCAAAACCTAGACAGCTTTTGTGGGTTTCCTTCCAGCAGCAATCAAGAGCCGAAATAGCACAGCCGCGACAAGCCAAGCTTGTAGACGTAAACAGTAACACGAGGATAGTATCAGACATTTCGAAAGCCCTTGCGTGGGGGATTTGTTGGTAAAATGTCGATCGATAGTGGACCAAGGCGAGGCTGTTGTAAATTGTTCGGGTTATCATGAACCAAGTTCACGACAGCAACTTCAATGACGTATTTCTCCATCATGCCAATAACTCCAGTTTCCAGGATGCTCATGACATTGTAACCAACCCCTGCTCTTTTATTAGTTCCCCAGACCCGTGGTTGGGCCCAAGTCACAAGTGACAGCGACAAATGCAAGTAAGGAGCAGGCAGGTGTGTACAGACCCTGCGCGAGCCTCGTGGACGCAGGTAAGTCTGCAAGAGTACAGAATAGGGACCACCAAGTGAAACCTCCGATCGACCAACACACCAGAGCTCATCATGGCCGGTACCTGCGTGGCGTCCCTGACACCGCATCTGTTGCGGTCAGGCGATGAGGCTTTCATTTACCCATTTCAACACTGAATACTGATAATAGAGAACGCACGTGGAGAAGAGCATGGAGAACATACCGTCGTAGATAGATCTTGGCGGTCTGCTCCACCTCGGATGTCCGCTCGGTATCGCTCACCGAAGTCACAAAGTGCAAAGAAGCGGGGACTTGTAGGCGCGGCTGTCGCTTTTGGCGGCTCCAGAATTCATTTGGATCCAATGTCGGAGTTCAAAGTTGCCTTATCCAGATGACAGGCTACGGAGAGAGTACTGTATGAATTACACCCGTGCTTCACCCGCTTTAGATTTCTCAGCTGGAGAAACGGCGGAAGCCAGCGGCAATGCCACGCACCAAACTGTCATGAACCGGATAGCGAATCGTTCAACTTCATGATCCCCATTCGCTGGGTGAAAGGCGGTCTCCAGATATCTACTCAATGTCGATCAGCTAGGATAAATTTTCGGGAGTGTTGAAGCCGCTGAACAAGTCAGCAAATACTGTAACGCCGCGGAGTATGCTGTTGTCATTCATACGCGAAGGATGCATCTATGCGACGGCAGAAATCGGGGTCTCCCAACTAATTTTGGCTGCCAGCGCAGGCATCATGATTGGGGGTTGATGGACACGGCCGGGAATTGATATCCTCCTTGACAAGTACACCAGGATCATGAGAACCACAATCTGTCAAGTTCACATCGCCCTCGTAGCCAAGCGGCGAGAAGTACACGACAACGATGACGACTAATAGATAACAACGGTGATCTTGAGAAACACACCCAGGCATTCCCGTTGGATAACCGTAACTCGTCCTTGATCAGAATCGCCAAAGCAAAACCCCCGGCACCCGCTCGCCCGCGCTATGTATCCCGTCGGGATCCGTGCATCGCGGATTCGCGGGGGAAGTTGGGGAAATGCTGGAGAGACAGGATGCGCAAGTCACCACCAATACCATACACAGCCAAACAGCCAAGACGCAAGTGCTTCGGAGTGTATCCGTATCATCTAAAAGTTCCGGAACGAATCGAAACCGATTTAATTGAACCGAAACGTGTGCACCAACCAGGCGGATAGTTGTGTAATGCTGATGACGCGGAAAAGTCGACGATGGGTGGACGGAGCATGTCTCAGCCTGCGCGGCATGGTCCAGTAAGCATCGTATATCAGGCAAAACAGCTGTCACAAGTGGTCGCTGAGTACGTTGGGGAGTGTAGCCAAGAGTCGTCAATTGTGCATCAGCATGTACATGTTGGCCAGGCCTGATCTAGGCTCGAACGAAAAGCGAGGCATCGCATGGCATCCGAATGACTCTACCAGGATAGGTAGTCCGGTAGGTAAGAGGCGAGGCTACGAATAGCATCGGCGAATCTCTCCTCAGCCAAGATTGCTCAGCTTGAAATAGGTACACTAGCTACCCCTGGATCAGCGGTCTACGCACAAATGCGCTTGTCATGGTAGCACCGTCGGTGCTTAATTTGGCCTGAAGGGCACCCTAGGACCAATGATTTGCAGGGTCCAAGAGGGTCTTGAAGATGGCCATACCAAGGTGCTGTGCCCTTTGCCATCTTTTTTCTGCATGTGCGTTCTCGAAATTCTTCTGAGCAATAGAAAGTGCAGCAGCTGTTGGTCCGGCTCCGATATGAAAGTGATGGATGAAACAGTCCGGGATTATAGTGTCCATGAACTTCTGGACCTCGCAGGAGAGTCGCGTGAACTTTGGACAAGGGCTTTGAAAGCGATGATGGTGTTGCCTGCGGCAGAATGGAGTCAGCATTTGGCAAGTGAGAAGCGATGCACCAAACGACAAATCGAATCATTCGTCAGGAAAGGATGTGAATCGTCGTATCAGAGAGGGAAACCCAATAAACGAGATGAAGCAGCCGCCTAACCAATATAGGTACTCCGTAGAGAAATAACGGTTGACGATGATGGAAAGAAAGCCGAATCTGACCCAATCAATCCAATATAGCGAGACGATCGTGAGCCTCGTCTCTCTCGGCGTCGTTGCTATTTCCGCCAAGAGTCAGGGCCACATCTTGTATTCATGAATCCAAGACACAATGTGGATATACTGCATGTAGGCACAGTAGTCCAACATTAAGCGCGCCCTATCAAAGCTGCTGGAGGCAAGCATACCTTAGCGGATGTCCGAGGAGGTCATTGATTGATAGGTGGAGTTGAAGACATCGTCAGTCAGGCTGATATGTTGTACTTATGTATGTACTTTCGCTAAGTCTCGAGTGCTGTACAGCGGCACGGACGGGAGCCTTGCATTTGCATCCCAGCGCTCCCATTATCGAAGAAGAATTGTAATACTGTAGGTACCACTATTGAAGGCCGAGTGCTATCTGGACTTGAGGCACTGCGAGTTTCCGAGGGGATACCGACCGGTGACCACCAACTGCACGACTTAACTCGACCTGGCTGATGGATCGTCCCGAAGATGCTCCGCCGATAAGGTCGCCTGTACGTAAAACTTTTCTTTTTACTTTCGTCTTTAGTGGCCTTGATCAATCTGTTAGCTTAACCTAGATGAATCGCAAGATCATATCCAGCCAATAATTTCGTATGAATGCTGGCATTGCTTTTGTCCGCCCCCAG
Organism: Fusarium buharicum; assembly: GCA_014822075.1. Classification (NCBI taxonomy): domain Eukaryota; kingdom Fungi; phylum Ascomycota; class Sordariomycetes; order Hypocreales; family Nectriaceae; genus Fusarium; species Fusarium buharicum. Next base: position 22,509 of record JAATHB010000221.1, on the reverse strand, counting down.
TTTAGTGACCCTAGCAAACGGCCACTAAGGGGACCTGCAAGATGAATGAATGAATGAATGAATGTCAGTTGCCTACTGCCCAGTAGGTACTGCCGTTCCAGGTATCGCGCAAGGTATCCTATGCCAGAGGGTCCCCCAGACAGAGCCGGATATCACTGCTAGAAGCAGGCCAAGTCACAGCAGAAGTGGACTTTTAATAAAGGACACAATAATGTCAACGTCGTGTTGGGCGCTATTATACGGAGCACAATCAACCATTATCCGCATACATGTTCGAGTGTGTAATATCCGTATTTCGTCGATGGCTCCTCGGTCCGGGGCGGGTGCAACGTCAAAGAAGACCGTTGTCGTGTGGCTGATTTGACTTCCAAAAAGTTAACTTAAACCAGTCAGGGTAGTTGCTAGAGCCCGGAATCTTCCATGAAGGTGTAATACATAGACATCGCGGATGTTTGATGAAAGAATTCTGATCGTCCCTCCATCCCGTTCGTGCATCAACCTAATTTACCCGCAGTTTCTCTTATGGTAGGTGATCCCGGACAGTGCTCCTTCCTTCCCATGGATTTATCTGATTTCCGATGTCGAGACTGCTATTTTCCGTAAGGTATTGTCAAGGAAGAAGGCACAGACACAGATGGATCTTGCTGCGGCGTGCGGCTCCTCCTTCTCACTTTGTACATTCCGCCAAAACTCCACTGTAATCTGTCTCGCTCCAATCTTGCCCCTTCATCACGATCCACCATCCTCCGTCCTCAAGCTCCACTGCTTCTCCATCCCCCAAGCTTACTCGATATTATCCGTAGACTGCCCGCTTATGACAGTTAAGAGGTCGATGCGAGCGTATCAAGTTTCTCCTTTTTGTGCCCTTTGGATGTTAGAGAGAGGCCAATCTAGAAGACACCAGGCTTCGAATTACACAAAAGCTAAATGCTCAATGGACCTGACCTGACCTGGACTCTAACTGAACCCTTCAAGAGTATCAATCACGACGCTATCCCGCACTCGGTCTTAATCCCACTCTTCAGTCTTCACCCACGGCCCATGTCACGGGCCACGGACCACTGCGCAGTCAGTCATGAGCATGGGTGACTGATGCCCTCTCACGCTCGTCATGGTCACTTCAAAACCCTTGTCCCCCATCCCAGCCCACGCTTTGCACCCCGGCGCCCCAGCCCGGTCACCTTGCTGCTTGCGCCATCGTCCCACAGTGTATAGCCGAGCATCCTCGATCGCGCCCGTGTCCGCGACCTCCACGCCTTGTCTTGCTACCAGGCAAGGGCTTTGGATCATGGCCCATGGGGCATGGGGACAGAAAAAACACACAATTCATCAGTCAATGAATGGATCAAATAAGCGGAATTAACCCACGAGCAAGCAAGCCGTCGATTTGGCACAGAAGTCGATTCGGTGCGACAGGGTGATCAAGGGATCATGGAGAAGCCAGGGGACCAAGGGTCTGGTCTGGGTTGCTATTCATGGACACATTGTTCGCTGTACAGAGTAGGTGTTGCTCAATGTTGCCCACCACGTCTCGCTCGAAACTGCTACCTCACCTCGTCATTGTCTCCTGTTGCTTCGAGGCTCATAAAGAGAACACTCTCTGCCCCGACCCCTTCATTGCCAGAGACTTGATTCTCTTGCTCTGTTTCTTCAACCTCCTATGTGATCTGTATCTGCCTAGGCACCTACAACTTTCTCTTTTGTGTGTTCCTCAAGGAGCGCGCTTGGTTGTGCGGTGTGCCCTCTTACTGTGTCGGCCGCCGACGTCACCAAGCTACAGTCAGTACCTTTTTCCAGGCCCAAGGAACAAGATACATACATAAAAACGAGAACGCTCCGACCATCCGGGCCGACATTTCCACCCACAACGTCTCCAGCAAAGCGGCTTGGCCTTGGTTGGGTTGTCGATGTTGCTGCTGTCTTAGCTGGCTGGCCCTGGAGCTGAAGGCGCCAAACCCGCTTGCAAGACAAGAGAACCCCCGGTCGTGCCGCCGACCTCGCCCGCCCATCCACTCCGTTACCTACCTATTCCTGCGGCGCACCTCACCTCACCTCGCACTCCCACTCACTCCCACTCCCTCCCACACCCACAAACTATCGCACGCCCGGTTTAGCGAGCGATCCAACCCGGCCACAAGCTAAGCTAGGTACCGTATGTATGTACATACAGTTCAAGAGGAGACCCCAAAGCACCCCAAGGGAAAAATCCCCACCCACTGGCTGGTACATCTCCACTCCCGTTCCTCTCTCTCATCAATTGGCCTTGTCCAACTTGCCCTCGAAAAGTTTTAATGCTTCCTGCTCCCTCTCTCCTTGACTGGATTTCATTTTCAGCCTCTTCCAGCTCTGCTCAAGCTCTGCCGCGATATGTTCTTGTGACAGTCCGGTTTCCAAAGCTCTTTTACCTCGTTTCTCTAACTTCTATCCACAACTCTAGCGTAAAGGCCATTCATATCCATACTTGCGCTTGTGGGACACTTACATACAACCCTACGTACGATATCGGTGCCGACAGAAACCCACCATATCCTCTTTCTACCTTGGCCGAATAAACATTCTCGACTTGCCATACACATCTCTTCTGCCAAACACCAGCTGTTTGCACGATAACCTAGCTCGCCATCCAGCTCTCGACTCGAACCCTAGCTTGATCTAGTATCAACACCCCGCCAATATGATAATTGACGGAGAGAAATATGCTTGCGAGGCCTGCGTTCGCGGCCACCGCGTGAGCAATTGTCAACATTCTGGTAAGCTTTTACTCCCGAGCGAATACATGTTCTCAGGCGCTATTTGTGCTCTTGCTAACCTTTTACTTCAATAGACCGTCCCCTTCAACATATCAACAAGAAGGGTCGACCAGTCTCTCAATGCGCACACTGTCGCTCCATGCGCAAGTCGCGCTCTGCTCACGTCAAATGCGACTGTGGCGAAAAGACGAGCAAATGTGCCCACCTTCAACCGACTGTTGAAGGGCACACTGGTGAGCTTCCTTTCGTCTCTCGGCCCAAAATAGGCCGAGAGACGCTTCACAAAATCCACGTCTTCTAAACCTTTCGCAGAGACATGCTGTTGTAACCATGGCGGCCGCTGCAGCTGCGCTCACAAGACTGAGCCTGTTCTCGACACCGTTCCCGAATCTGATTCGGAACGCGAATCTTTGACCATGAGTGTTTCTGGCCGCCCGAAGCCTCCGGGTCGACGACGAAGAGCGAACACAGTTCATTCGGATGGTGTTCTGACTTTCGATCAGCATGGCCACCACAAGCCTGCCCACCGAAACAACCGAATGTCGCAAAAGTGTGGCCCATACCAGCTCAACAGGGTGAATTCGGCCCACAGCACCGGCAGCCTGGGCACCGATAGCATGCTACAGAAGAACGCTCGAGAACCACCCAGCAGTCGGGCACGCTCTGCTACCAACCGAGAGCAGCGCCGAGTCAAGTCGGAAACAGCTTCGCCACTTATGAGCGGCGCCAGTAGCTTCCAGAACCTCAACAGCAACCTGCCTCCCCTCGACCTGTCAGGCATTGAGTACCCCCCTTATATGGCTAACAGCACCTTTGACTTGTTTGGCTCTGGTTTCAACTCAGAGACAGATGCACCCATGTACAGCGCGGGCCTCAGTGCAGCGTCAGTTGACTGGAGTCATTATGACCTCTCAGAAATGAAGGGCGATAGCTTTACACCATCAAGCTACAGCCAGACAGGCGCCCAGAGCTTCAACGGCCTTTTCGACTTCGGCAGCGGCTCAGAGCACCTGCCCCATCTCGCGAACACTACATCAACCTCGGGCGAGGTTTCCGAAGTGGAGGACTTTCTTCCCGGAGGAGATGGCGACTATGATGGTCTGGATGGATTCAGCCGTAACGACAGTTTCATTCGACAGAACGGCAGCGTTGTGGCTAACTCGGCCGACCTTACCACCATCGACTACGACAGCTTCTATAAAGGAGCGGACAGTGGCCCAATGGCTGGAGCCGGCCTCTCAATGGTTGAGGACGATCCTGCATTCTGGATGCCCAACTACAATGAGGGCATCACGACAATGGACGAAAGCCCCGACCCCCTCGGCCCAGCATCTATGCCCAGCTTTTGGGGCATGTGAAAAATTCATGGAGATTTTTAACTTTTTGGCGTACGCAATACCCCATCGGTTTTTTTATTTATTTAAAGTCATTCGGACGACGCACTGGCAGGCGTTGGAAAATACCACACGGGTGGAGGCCATGAGGGGCATGGCTTCTCTTTTTCTCATTTCGCGCGAATACCACCAAATATATACATACGTTTTACACCGAGCAAGACGAGGCTCGCTACCATCCCGCAAACCAAACGCATACAACATTTTCCTGGGTTTAGCGGCGATGATGATGATGACAAGACGACATTTTCATCCCCGAGGTAGACGGTTTGGAAATCTTTGATGAGCATGATGTTTCTTACCATTGATTGTGAGGGATTGGGGGGTTCGGGCAGGCGTCGGTGGCTTTCTGAATTATACAATAGACGCAAAGAGGAGCAGCGCAACTTAGTGTGATAAAGTTGGCTTCTTGGGAGGGGTTGAGATCAAGACAGACATTCGAAATTTGAGTCTGAAAGCATCGGCAGACGGAACATGGCAGCCAATTCGTGGGAAGACATATCAAGTTACGTCGAGTTGCACACCATTTTATCCGCACAAGCAAGACGGAGGCTACAGATGGTGATTTCAATTTGTTGCTTGTCGTTCTTATTTGTTTGCATTTCTGTTATTTTTCCTGATCTCAACCGGAAGCTGGGTACAACAAAGAGTACTTGGCAAGGATTTGTTTCAACGCAATAGACTTTATGACTGAGGACCGAGACCAACCGAGTCAAGGTCCATGAGCCACCACCAAACTAATGTCTCTTTCATACATGCATTGGGTGATTGTTCTGACGTGGATTGCAGCTCAGTGCATTCGTGGGATCAACACAACTGACCACCAGCTCCTTTAGGCACAGGACAGCCTCACATGGACCTTCAAACAGCCCGTCGCCGGACGCCCGGAGGCCAAGTGGTACGATATTCCCGAAGAGATGCCCTCGATTGTTTCGTGGCCAACAACGCAAAGAAAGGGTGGTTATCCAGCAGGACTGCAGTGATCTGGATTCAGAAACAGCCAGCGTTTCCCTCGATATTGTTGGCGCGCTATAGGTCGGGCCAGCGCGCAGCCACACGATGACCTTATTTCCCCATCTCTAACCCCCATATATCCCTGTTGACCCCGGCTTGGGGATCCCTGGGACCATGGGGGTGGGATGTGGCAGTGAAGTCTCTTCTTACTCGACAACATTAGCACTTGGAAAGCTCCCCTGATATCACCAGTTATCTCCACGGAAAAGGTCAACCGTCGAATATCTCTTGCATAAAGGAAAATACATGTACAGAATTTTCCAAAGATTCTTCAGCACCATACATGCATGTGTGTTTGCTTTATCCAATTTGGCCTTGCTTTTTCGTACCCGATACCCTTGAGCAGCCGTGCCGGGCCGGCACACGCACAGGAGCATCGGCTCAGTCAGGGCCTGGCCTGGTCTTTTTTCTTCCATGACCTGCAGCTGGAGGGGGGCGTATATCAAAGCATGGAACAATTCCATGCTGGTCTCTCCGGTCACAGATTTTGGTTGTCCCCAACTCGTCCCTCGTTCGCACGGCCAAGCGGAGCCATAATCAGAAAACCGAGGCCACGGCACTCAACTAAATAACGCCGACAGGTTAGATTTCACCAGAGAAACTAGGCTAGTCAAAAAGCCTTTATTTGATAACGGTGGGTTTACGTAAAACTCAATTCATTCTCGGATTTCATTACTCGTCCTACCGTCAGAGCCAAAACCGAACCGTCGGATCGCTAGTTCGATCCGACAAGACAGTGTCGATCAGGTACAGCTTAAACATGCTTTTTGCTAATGCCAACAAACTCGGGCTATGATTGACCGGTTAAGGTTATGACAGCACGGCCAAGATGTCTGTGGGTTGAGCAAGAAAACTCTGTTTAGACCGTTGCTCCATGGCAATAAACAATTCATAGCAAAACTGGTACATAGTTGAGGACAATGGTTTGCGAATACCAAAGGTAACATGTTATATATATAATAACTCGACAGAGCTAGACGCCCTTATACTAATAGTCGCCAGCATTCGTTTGCATTTTTGCCCTAGTACACAAACGTCAAACCGGGAATATTACTCGTACACATCTTCCCTTAATTTAAACCCTCCCTAAAGCCGGCCTTCCGCATGGCCACTTCACATGACCTGTCCAAAGCTGGGTCTGATACAGTCCCGGACCTCTATGCCACGTCCAGATATCCCGATGCTAGTGACGGTCCAAAGGCAATGTCGTCGCTTCCCGGTGCGATGCCCTCGTGCGCCGTAGCCAGGTCTGCCAGGTGCTGAAGGCCCTGACTCGCTGTTGCTTCCACCGAAGATGTTGGTCGCATAAGGTCTGCGAGCTTATCACGAACGCTGTCCCATACTGGGTTGGGCTTGTCCACGATGTCCTTGATGAGCTGTGTAGCTTCTTCTCGTGACCTGTCAATCTTGACGAGCTTTGCTAAGGACATGGAGACGAGTGAAGCAAAGTGGTGAACGAGCGGGCTACGCAAGTACTCATTTGCGAAGAGGAGACTGATGAGCTCCTTTGTAGGCCACATCGTCTCCGCTGGTGTTGCTCCTGGCGTCAGAAGTACAACTATGAGCTTGCAGTGCCAGTATGCCAGATGGACCATAGGATGCGATGCGGGTTCAATATGCGCTGGTAGGTCTTCTCGATAGTTCTCGATATAATCTGCCAAAATCTGCGCCTGTGGTTCTTCGGTTGTCGATGCTCCAGGCTGCAATGTCGACACAACATGTGAGAGACGGTTGAGCAGCTTCGATAGCCCTGGAATGGATGGTTAGCGGCCGATGATGATGGCGTAGGGAAACTATCACTTACGGACGAGGTAAAAGCACACTTCTCCCAGAATATTCTCCAGACCAGGAGGAGCGACAACGCTGCTATCTGGTATTAGGGGCGGCTTTCCTGTGCCAGCAGCATGCCATCGGTCCATCAAAATCAGTGACCACCATATCCTTACAGATAGCTGGTCGTCTGAGTCTGAATCCGATTCTAACACCGACTCCATAGGAGTATATCGCCAGAGCTTCATCGAGTTGGCCAATGAAACTGCACGTGCTAACAAGTACGGCAAGGTTTGCGATGAGCGCCAGTCAGCGTCAATGATAAGCAGAAGCAACGTTTGTCCATGGACAATGTGGGCGGCCTGCGAGGCAGATGTCTCGTTGCTCTCCCATTCGTTGAGTAGGGAACTGGCGAGCTTCGTATCACCACCAGATGCCGCCACAGCTGGAAGGGCATTTGCAAATGCATTCTGAATAGTTGATGGGCATTGCGCGAGCAGCGCCTGCATTCGATTTTTCGTGCGTGGCAGTATCGGATATACAGGCTGAACACTCGACAAATAACTAATCAATGTTAGTTGCGGAAAACACCAAGACCTGTAGGCTCACTAACCTGTGTAGCATGCCTTCATCAATATCCACCCCCTCGCTAGCATCAGGCATTGATACATCCATAGCAGCAACCGGAGGCTTAGACGGTGTGGTTTCGGGTTTGATGCCTGTAGGCTGGGGCGCCATTGAGCTGTTACTGTAAGGGGCGTATCCATCAGATGCACCTGGCGAAGCCTGAATCCGATGTTCCGAGCCCCATGGCGTTTGTCGCGAAGGTGTGGCGAAATCATTTGTCGAGATACTGGAAAAAGGTCGTTTGCGATTCGAGTCTTCGCCTTGGCTCTGTCGTGGCCGATCTGTGACAAAGAGCCTATCAATATCGTCTTGGCTTAGACCTCCGTCTGACTCGAGTTTGTTCTCAATGCTGTGAATACGGTCTGCAAGTTCTTTGATATATCTGGTAGATTTGTCAGTATCAGCATGAACGCTGAGGATATCGAAACTGGACCTACCCTTTACTTGGACCTCGCTTCTGAGGTACGCGACTGAACAAGCACCTGATTGATGACCTGGCACAGCTAGAACAGGGAGAGTCACCTGTATCCGACTGAGCATCACATTTAATCTTTTTCCGCCGGCACTCGTCACAAGCTCTCGACACCTTTGATCGCTTCCGGGGTGGGATGCTGTTATCAATGGGATACTGGGGAGGCATAGGCGGCCCAACAGGAACAGACATCGCATGTGATACCATCGGGTCGCTAGTCGGGGTATCGTGGACATAGGATGGAGTTTGCTGTTGGTCGGGCTCGGGGTGAGGCATGATGCTTCGTAGATTGGGGTCTTCGACGTTCATGTTGGGATCCGTAGTGGGCATCATGGGTGTGCCAGCTAAGCCCTGGCCGAGCTGGGCTGCCAGCTGCAGTTCTTCGAGATTGGCAGGGCGAGGAACATGTTGCTGGGGAGTTTCTGGTTCTGGCGGTTGCAGTTCACTCTGGTCATGCTCGGGTACCTGCACGTGTTGCACTTGTTCAGGGACATGATGCTCAGGTTGCTCATGATGCGGCTCGGTATGATCATGATGCTCGTGCTCTTGGTGATCTTGCGCGCCCTGCCGACCACCAGTGTTGTAGAAGGGACCAGCCTCCATCGCCTCGGCCCCAGGTGAAGGATATGTGATATTGGCGTCGTCCGCCTCGCCTTCTCGGTTCGTGCTCATAGCTGCAGCCGGATTGACATAGACAGTAGTCGCGCGTATTTACGAGAAGTCAGGATCGTCAAAAGATGCGCAGTAAGATGGTTAAGTAGAACAATGCTTCAATTGTCCCAGCAAGACGCGATAATATCACCGCGTTCCACCAGATCAAGCCTTGCGCGACGCGCAACGATGTCACTGGACAAAGCCATTGTTAGCAGCGGTTCGACGCGATGATGACGAAGTGTACACGATGGTGGACCAGAGGATGGCACATGAAGCAATTTTGAAGACGACGACGATGCGTTCGTGCAGTGAATGAATTGGAAAGGCTACATCTTTGGTCATGGTGATTGATTTGACTTACACGACTCTTGTTCTGGGGATCTCGGAACTGGATAAATGCGATACGACAGCGACGCCTCGACGGAAGAGGAAGAACTCGGCCCCGATGATAGGAAACGTGCGGCCTAGGTTGTGTGGGTGTTTTTGACAAGATCACGGAGAAGGAAGAATTTTTCGGAGTGTGGCGGCAACTGCTGCCGTCAGCATGGGGCTTCTGGTGGCTTAGTCATCTAACCTAGAGCTACACGACCTCACCGTGTAACAAGATATTCATGACAATCGAATGCATTCTTACTCTATTGACATTTTTTTCTTCTCTTACTCACATATAATTTCTTACGTTCAGTTAAAATTGTCTTTGTTGGCCCGTCAAAGACAGTCGTTGCGTGACGGGACGTTGCAAATAAACAATTCTAGGCCCATTTCCATCCTGCGGGCTGCGAACATGATGATCCGACGTACAAATAAAAGATCTTCGCTGGAAACATGTTCTGGAAACATGTTCTAGAAAAGATCCTGAATAAATCGGCATGGATATGTATTAGCAATAAGACATGACATGCTTGTACAAATACGCTAAGAAAACAACTCATTGTAGCCGATTCAATAGCGTCCTCGGGCTTCACAGCACACATTGTTTACCGACCACAACAGGCTGTAGCAACAGAGATATAGCTATCCAAGAGACTTGTATGGATTCAAGACCACGTGAAGCCCTTACAAGCACACAGAAACTGTTAGAACTAGCCACTAGTATGATGTTAACTGCCAGTGTTGATTGGGGGTCCAAACTTGTGTCTACAAGTCATACAGGATCATGCATGATCAGTTAGGACTTATGATCTAGCCAAGCGAACCCATCCGCAAATCAAGACACAGTCTTTAGATATAAAGGGGCAACTTGCCAATTTTTTCATGAACTAAAAGCTCACACGATCGGCCAGGTGCAGCCTCAATCTTGAAGCGATCCAATACTGACAGCACGGGATTTAAGGTGACAGACCCCTGACACCTGAACGTGCTAGCTGACGACAACCTGCCTATCTTTTGCTAGCGTGCTTGGAGTTGCTGCCGCATACGTCGTTCGGCCGCAAGATCTTCATTCTCAGATTATCAGCTAGCATCAGGAAGACAATAATAGGGCTGTCATTTGTTGTGGGTTGAACCTCAATCAAGCCCAGGAGGGGTGTGACGAGGAAGATGAGACAGCAAAGGCCACTTATACCAGAGTATCAAATGCCGGGTCTACGAATTTCAACACAAAAGCACTGCTGAACAAATTCCGGAAATAGGAGAGATCAGAGATGTGACTAAAAGAAATACGTAGAGATCTAGTTAGACTTCTGTTACGGATACGCGGGCCGGGCCTTTATAGAAGTCTGGAGCTATCTAGAACGGAAGCCTGCCTCTGTGCCTAGGAAGTTTAAATATCTCTTCTCCCCAAGGCACTGCAACATCACCAGCGTTCATTGAGTTAGTCGTTGACATTCTTCTCCGACTGTATCGCTGCGCGGGATTTCGGCTAAGCTTAAAACTTTATGTAAATCGGTTAGAAGCGTTATTTCGAAACTGAAGCGCAGAATATAAGACGCAGCCATCGTGCATATCTATGCTCACAAGACACCACCATTGAAATCATGACAGGAGAGCCCCTATCTTTGGTAATCTCTTTGTGAAGGTTCCGTATTGGAGCTGAAACTCCCCTAGGTGAGCTCTCTCTCTCTCTCTCTCTCTCACTGGCCTCCATTGATTACGGATTTCAGGTGATTAAGCTTTCGGAGCTAGGCCCTGTCAACACCACGGCACCGCGGAACGTTCGAACATTACAATAATCCCTGACTGCCACCGTCTTCAGCGTCATCTCCCGTGACAGCACTAGTGGATAATAGCTGAGCAACCTCAGGAGATAGGCCCCTTTCGAGTGAAGGAGGTAATTGATTGTCGCCAGTTTTTGGACAAAGGGCTTGTCAATGTTTGCTTTTTCTACATATCGGCTCTTGGGTAACGATGAAACGGCAGCCAACCAGACAAAGCAGGGGGCTTTTTGACAACTGACAGACGAAGGATCAGTGGACACGAGAGCGTAAGTGGCGTGTTGGCAGAAAGTCAGTTTGCAACGAATTAGAAGAGACGAACAACAGTTTGATACCGCCAGTGATTGTGCTGAAGATATTGACGGGAATAGGTAGTCCTTTGCGGCTCAATAGTCTTTTAGCGTTTCAAAGCTTCCGCTTACACAAGTCAGTGCCTAATCAATATCAATTCAATTATCTTATACCGGACTAATAGAAGAAACCGGTTGCAAGAGTTCGCCCGAGGAAGACGCCGGGAGGCGGTCAAATGGAGACAGCGCGGGCATTGCAGGACGTAGAAGGGTCCCGGGGTCCCCCCGCTAGTGTAGTAGTGGCCAAGGAGCGCTGTAGAAGCACAAGCTCTGGGGACGTAGTTAGCGTGTGGTTGCAGCCGAGAGAGCCTAGAAGCTAGAAGCGGCAGTCGTGAAATGAACCATGGATGGATCCATAGAGCGGGCCTTGCAAATCGTTCCGCCATAGCATCATTCTGTAATTATCTCTTTTTGTATGCGATTTATTAATAAGCTTGCTGATCCTCTACTCTCGGCCTTTCTCTGTTAGTTCGACCTTTTAGTTGCCTATATGTAAGCCGTCTTGTTCCTCAACTGCTCCATGCGTTGTTAACTCGACTCAGTAATAATAAGTCAGAGTCCCCTTATATGTATGCCTGGGCCGACGATCCCTGAGCTACTGCGTAGTATCTTATCCTTGTTCCTTGTCTCTTGTCTCATGAGCAGCTTATTAGTCCATTCCGCGACCTCAAGACCGCAAAAGTCCCCTACTCCCTAAGGTTTTTGACTACTTTTTAACTCGCGCGTTACTACCAAGTTAGTTAGCATCCACTTTCTTTCTTCCTTGTGTCTCAGCCCTTTATTCCGTGTCTCCCGTTCTCCCTTTTTTTTTGGTTTGAAACGTCCTTACTTTGATATGGCATCATCGCCTGCTTGTTTCCTGCCCCACGGCTGTTCTCACTCACCTTCATTCCTCTTCAGTTAGCTTACACGACCTTGATCCAGTTTCAATGATACATACAACATAACCCTTTTTTCTTCCTGTCTCGCAGCAGTCGACCTATTTCTTTCAAGTTGGTCGTACAATCGGTTGACCCCAACTTCTTGACTTCATCATGTTACTCAGCATGGATGTTATGAAAGTGAGAGATTGGACCTACCTTGAGGACCCCCCTCAGGACATTGGCCCAGCTCGACATATTCTCGAAGTCTACAGCAAGATTCCATACAATGATCTAGATGATCACATACGCCGAGTTGTAAGTGTATGTCCATGATCGTCTCCAGCACATCAACTGACACACGCATTTGGTGTTTAGCGGGAGAAGGCTTGGTGCATCTCGCAGTACCCTTGTGTTGGACGATGGAAATTTCTCTATATCCCAGATCCCAAGGATCCTCGCTATCAGCAAGCCCTTTTCCGCCTCAATGTCGCCGGCTCTAGAGACGTGCTTCTCGATCTGGGTTGTGGTGTGGGACAAGTGATCCGCCAGTTCCGCGCAGATGGTGTTGATGGTGCTCAACTTATAGGGACCGACCTCCAGTCCGAATTTATCGACGTTGGCTACGATTTATTCCAGGATCGAAATACACTGGGTGCTAACTTTGTTGCTGGCGATATGTTGGATCCCGCTGACAAGCAAATGGCTTCCCTACGCGGCAAGATCACTATGGTCCATGCAGGCAGCTTCTTCCATCTGTTCAACTGGATTCAACAGCTCTACATCGCTAAACGAGTCGTCGAGTTTCTCAAACCCGGTACGAAAAACGCATTGATTTATGGCCGTCAGGTTGGCACGAACCACCCAGGACCGACATCGACCAGCACTCTAGCCGCTTATTTGCACGACCAAGCAAGCTTTCAACGATTATGGGATGAAGTCGGTGCCTTGACCAAAACACGATGGCAGGTACAGGTCGAACCAACTGGAGAGCCCGTCTCCAAAGTCCCTGGTTTCAGCAAGCACGCATTCCCCGTCAATTTCACCGTCTACCAAGTGTCATGAGAGAAATTGCGCTGCAATGCAACATCATAACAAACTATCCGGAATGAGCGGCGATCATGCTATGTACGACCCTGGTCTCGTCTCCTTTCTCGATCTTATCCGGAGAATTCGTCCCTACCTACTACGGAATTCCTCCAAGCGGCTTGCCTACTTTGGGTTGGCCAACATCGACTTAAACTAGCGCCACCACGCCCGGTATTAATTACGAGTCGGATCCGCGACGAAACGAGCACAAGAGTGAGACAACATTTCTCGGCGTTTTGTTCGCCTGCGCTTATAGTTAGACTCGGTGCTTTACGAGAAGCATCCGTCCGTCCTCGCACCGACAAAGGTTGTCTTGGCTGGATAGAAAGGGCAATTCACCGGACACGGCGTTATGCAGGATCTAGACCAACAGAAGTTCTCCTGCAAACTCGACACTCACAACTGCTTGCGCACGGGCTCGTGGCACTTTTTCAAGAGTGTCCAAACTAGGGAACTACAAAAACCACTTGATGGTTTACTCATCACCATCCCGAGAGGGGTTGGTTGACTAGACTAATCATTTGCTATGATTGATGATGCACGGTATGGGATTCGGCAACACATGGTGTTTTATTGGGCAGCATTTGACTCAGGCCACGATAGCCTTTTCAAGCGTTTCATTGGGTTAGCATAGAATAGTTCGGTAAAAAATCTGGGCAAAATGAGTCTTAGAATGAATAGATTAATACATAATATGACCACCGAAAGGTTCTACAAAGATGTGCAATTGATGCAGTCATCTCACGAGTATAATCCGCCCTTGATTAGTCTCATGGAGTACTTGTGACATATAGTACTTTTTTCAGATACAATACTTGAATAATGATATATAACAGCCACAATGAGATAACTATATGATGGCAACTGATTTAAATAGTAGACATACTCCAGTATATCATAAGCTTGAATTTAGAGCATTGATTGGTGAGAGAAGTGCCAACGAGCTGACAGCCTATGGTATAGTGTTACCCACCAACCATCATCTATCTCTTAAGCACCTTTCTTCTATAAAGGATAAAGCAAGGCGTTTCGATGTTCCAGGGCTGACAAGATTATTATGAGTCTGGTATTACCTCTCAGTGTGTCTGGCGCGTCAACTTCGCGCGCCGGATATATCTCGGGTAATGTAAGCTCAATGCCCCTCCAAGCTTGGGAGCTGGTATATCCCACTTCCGTCACCGGCACTTGCTTCCACCAAGCAACCCAATATTGAGATATTGGATGGTGTAACTCTGTCGCTTGCCGCTATTCTGGATTGTCCTTCTAGTTTTCGTGTCAAATCATCTGCCCAGGCCTCTCAGAGGCTGGCGCACAAGCTCGCGCCTTCTTACAAGCTATGCGCCTGCGGATAATGCCCATACACTTCTACAATGGACGGCGATTGGGATGAGGTATGTTTTCCTACATTTTTATCACATTCGAGATGGCGAAGAAAATCGCCAAATGGGCGAAGAAGGTGAAAAAGGCGATAAGAGGGAGAAAGCTGCTTCCGCTTTACCGTCCAGTGTATCAAGTCCCTATAGACTCGCCATACCGCCCAGTTACCAGTATATGAAGTCCATAGAGACTCGCTATATCGTGCTTATGCTAACCCTCTGGTTGTTTTAGATCGCACGGATCCCGTTTCCGCCTCCGGGCGTGCATGCGATGGCCACCCCGGTCACGACCATGACCTTCGATAATTCGCATGAGCTTCTTTGGACAGGAAATGACTATGTATGTCATATCCCAAAGGAATTCGGCTGGATCAGTGCTTATTGGTATCTCAGGGTCGAGTTACTTCCTTCTACGGTACCGAACTTCAACGATATACTTCATTCAAAGCGCATGCTTCCTCCGACGGCCCGGTACGCCAAATACTTGTCAATGAGAAAGGAATCGTTGCTCTGGGTGCCAAGGATGTGCACATGGCCATCCGGAGAGGACCACCAATATGGCATATTAGGTAGGGGAGCCCAACTATTCCGAGATACTGGAGGACTCCTAGGTTCTGATTATTGGCAGACATGATGAGATGAAAGATTTACGATGTATGAGTTTTACGTCGAAGGGAACAGCAGAGATCATTGTCGCTGGTTTACAAGATACGATGCTTGTCATTGACCTTATTAAGGGTGATGTCGTCAAACAAGTCAGCAGCTTTGCCTTTGACGATTGATCTGTCATACTAATCATTTGCAGGTACCTACTGAACACCAGTATACGATAATGAAGCGTGGACGTTACATATGCGCCGCAACCCAGAACGGCTCCGTCAATCTTCTAGACCCCGTCACCTTCGCCGTTGTCAAAACATGGAATGCGCACTCAGCCTTGATTAACGACATGGATGCCCAAAACGACTTTATCGTTACTTGTGGCTACTCTTTGAGGCAAGGGCAAACCTACATGCTCGACCCTTTTCTTAATGTCTTTGATATTAAGAAAATGTCGTCGATGCCTCCCATTCCTTTCCCTGCTGGCGCTGCCTATGTACGGATGCACCCCAGAATGCTCACGACGAGTATGGTTGTCTCTCAGAGTGGGCAAATACATGTCGTTGACCTTATGAATCCTAACACGAGCAACGTCCGACAAGCCAATGTCCTTTCATATCTGAGCATGTTTGAGATAGCACCCTCAGGCGAGGCAATCGCCCTCACAGATGCAGAATGTGTTATTCACCTATGGGGGTCGCCTACGAAGCTTCGTTTCGTGGATATGGCCACTCCAATTGAATTCGCGACTCCCGAAGAGCCACTGCCGAATATCGAGTGGACACCAGATACGTGAGTTGTGCCCATTAGGCAATATTCTCAACTTGCTGACAGCAGAAGACCCTTCAACTCGATTGGTTTGCCGTACTACCGAGACGTTCTTGCATCTGCATGGCCAGACATACCGTGCGATGTCGGTGCACCTCCCGTCAAGTTCGATTCCCAGTTTCTCTCGGGGCTCAAGACTACAGAGTTCGGACTTTATGGTCGTAATACTCGGGGATTACGAAGAAACCAGGCGGAGAACACGCGCAACGTCAGCAAAAGTGGTAGCTCTGGGCTAAAGGCTCCAAAGTTCCTCAGCGAAAAGGCCCGCGAGCTCGCCACATCCATCACGGCCAGCTCTGACGACAAAGCCGACGAGTTAATCAGTCCTCTTGCCGATATGGAGATAGAAAGCAAAAAGTCCGAAGTTCCAGTCATGTACCGGAATGTCGAGATCAAGTACAGCAAATTCGGAGTGGATGACTTTGACTTTGGGTTGGTCTTGCTTCATCTCAGTTTACATAAGAGCAAGACGGCTGACTATATGCAGATTCTACAACCGAACCCGTTATTCTGGCCTCGAAACTCACATCTCGAACTCATATGCCAACTCACTCCTTCAAATCATGCATTTCACTCCTGTCATTCGAAACCTCGCTCTCCAACATGCAGCTACTGCTTGCGTAAGCGAGATTTGTCTACTATGCGAGCTAGGTTTCTTGTTTGATATGCTTCAGAAAGCTGAAGGTTCAATCTGTCAAGCAACAAATCTGCTCAAAACCCTAAGCAGCCACCCCCAAGGTATGTTGAAGTACATCCTAAGAAGGGAAACCACTGACTTGTCCAGCTGGTCCGCTTGGCCTACTCGAAGAGGACCCTCATGGCTCATCCTTGAACGTCATGCTCCAAGGCCTGACCCGTTTTCTCTTGGATAAAATTGTGCATGACTACAAATCTATCAACCCAGCATCGTCTGCAATGGATCAAGTTTGTTTACCCATTTAAAGCAAGGTATCCTAAGGGCTAAACAATCTAGGTTCTGGCAACTTCGGCAACAAGTTCTATCAGATGTATAAACTGTAGGAGCGAATACACGCGACCCGGTTCGACATATGTCAACGACTTGCTCTACCCATCCGCTGTGAGTACGACGGTGAACTTAAATAAACTAAAGCTTATTGCCTGCTAGAAGGTTGGGAACCGAAATGTCAAGTTGCAGCGCACCACTTTCTCTCAGGTCCTTAAGAACAGCGTTGAGAGGGAAACGACCTCAAAGGGATGGTGTAGTCGATGCCAACGATACCAGACAATTGCAACAAGAAAGAGCATTCATAGTATACCAGCTGTGCTCATGCTAAACACCGCCATCACAAACCAAGATCAACGAGCGCTCTGGTCAACACCGGGCTGGCTTCCTGAGGAGATTGGAATCATCGTAGAGCAAGGGCAGTTTTTCTGCTACGAGGGCGAAGACTTGAAGCTCCACCTGCAGCGAGGCATGCATAATATCACGGTATATTCATTGACTGGTATGGCCATCAACATCGAGAGTGGGCAGACCCAGAAATCACACCTTGTGTCCATGGTCAACGGTTAGTCTTTTATCTGGTATGGATGTTCATGGCTGATGAGAAGAGTAGTGGCACATTCAGAACCTGAAGCGCCAGGTGAAAGTCGGTGGCATTTGTTCAACGACTTCTTGGTAAGGTCGGTCAGTACAGAAGAGGCGCTTACTTTCAACACATCTTGGAAGGTTCCGTCTGTTGTTGCATACCAGGTGAAGGATCAGAACAACAAGATCGATACGGAATGGAAGAAGAATATCGATACCTCGATACTCTACCAAGACTTCAAGTATGCTCCGAGTCAGTTGTCGTGTTTCACATCGCTAACATTATCTAGTCCAAACTCGGATCCTAGAACAAAGACATATCAAGTACTCAATCCTGAGACTGAAGCCCCTGGTCCTGAGACCATCATTGCACTGGATACCGAATTTGTCGCTGTGCGACAGCCAGAGATCGAAATGAATTCTGATGGCGAACGAGAGACAATCCGACCAATAGTATACGCGCTTGCTCGAGCTTCGGTTGTACGTGGCCAAGGGGAAGATGAAGGCACGCCTTTCATCGACGATTATATCAACATCAGAGAACCAATTGTCGACTACTTGACATCATATTCAGGCATTACCGAGCAAGACTTGGATCCCCGAGTTTCCAAACATAGTCTTTTGCCCCTCAAGATGGCATATAAGAAGATGTGGATTCTTCTTAACCTCGGATGCAAGTTCCTGGGCCATGGACTAAAGCAGGATTTCCGAGTCATCAATATCCATATTCCCAAATCACAGGTCATTGACACGATTGACCTATTTTTCCTCAAGTCTCGATTACGAAAGCTCTCGTTGGCGTTTCTAGCATGGTATCTTCTCAAGGAAGACATCCAATTGGAAACACACGACTCGATCGAAGATTCCCGGACAGCGCTCAAGTTGTATAAGAAGTACCTCGAGTTCCAGGACGCCGGGATCTTAGAGACGATGCTACAGGATATCTATCGTGCGGGTCGAGACGTCAACTTCAAGCCACCTCGCAAGGACGATCAGCATGTGCCAAGGACAGATACGCCTCCTCCTCTGCCTGCTGATGGCTCTACGGGGCCGGTAACACCAGTTAGGAACACCAACATTCTGGCACAGACACCTGGATCGGCGTTTGGAGGCGGATCTAGCTGGACACCTGGAAAGGGATCACCATTACCATAGGAGACGGAGGGTGGAAAGAATTCCAGACGTCTAAGCAAGAGTGAGGATTTACTATTAGAATATTGACACTTGTGTGTTGCAGCGAGCACCAAAGAGTTAGCTACATACATATTTTAGCGGATATCTTTACTCTCTGATAGTTCCGAGGATATAGTGTTATAGAATAAAGGCACTGCTAAAAGGTTTCTCATGCCTAGGTTGTCGTGACTACAGAGCGGTAGCTTCTTTCCTTCATTTTGGCAAGCAACATAGGCAGGGAGCGGTTAACAACCGGGTCATGGAAGGAGCATTTGTTCCTTGGCCGATAATTCTGCCTCGGCCTAACTTACTCTAGTCATCTTATTCAACCTCGATCAGTCTACCCAACATCTTATCGCTTATCCTATCTTGCATTCTAACTGCTTCACTTCTACTTGTTGACCTATACCTTAGAACGCACTAATAATTGAAGCATATTTCACCCCAATTCTTTCTCGACAGTATGGAGGGATACGATGACGATGCCGCGCGATGCCTTCCTAAACTTCCCAAGCTCTTTACTGCTCCCGAGCCTCAACCAGATGTTATCCTCTACTCTACGATGGTCGAGGGCGAAAGCTCGTTCAAGAATGGCATTACCCATGGACTTGCAACTTGCGATGCTGATGACGACGACAAGCATGAAAAAGACCACGTTCAAATCGAGGAGGCCCCCAGCAATGTTCTTTATTCGACCCTCATGAGCCCTGGGGACGGGAAACAAATGTTCTAGAAGAGCAACGACGCTGAAGGGTTTTCGAGGCTCCCAAGAGTGAGAGTTTCTGCGGTAGATGGGACGCAAAGTTCACAAGGCTATGCGCCTTTGCCTCGTGCCCCTAATGTTTCGACACATTCGGATGACAACGCCTCAGGAAAGGCTATCGATAGACTGTCAAATGCCGGCCACAGACCTGACAAGTCAGAGATTGACCCGACGGGTGATCCATCACAAGCCTTGGGGCAAGCAGCACCGGACAAACAAACCAAGAATCGCCCAACTCCCTCCGAGGCTTTAGACCACGCACCACAACCCCTGACGACAAGTCATCTACGCTCAATACCTGAAGCCAAGCTGTACCACTTAGGAGCTGTATACAACCGGCTACAAGGCGTGCAGGATAATTCCCAGGCTGCTACCATTGGGAGTGATTCATCCCGTCCGGCAGACCTAGATGTTGAGTCCGTCAGCACGTTTGAGGTTCCCGAAGCATCTACTGGAATTGATCATCCGGCTTACTACATCTTTGATCCCCGTCCAGGTGGTTCAGCATACTATATGTATCAAGACGCTGATACAGAAGATGGCTATAAAACTGAAAAGGTCTCTTTCAAGCTCGCCTCGCTGGAACCAGGATTACAGGCCTATCAGATTGAGGTCTCAGAGAAAGATCAGAACTCACTGAGCCGTGATGACCCCGGGGATTCTGGGCGTTTAGACTCATTCCATGACCCTGCAGTAGTTCTTGAGACGCCGACTTATGATTCCCATGGAGCAGAGACTAACACAGATGAAGCACTATACACCGGCGAAGAAGCCTCCCAGACCATTGCCAGAAAAGTAAGCGATCGACTTCAAAAGATCCGGCACTTGAGAGAGCACCTACACATCATCAATGGCAAAGGTCAGCATGTTCAAGAGGCCAGAGGCCTATACCTCATCGGTGACAAGGACATCCGTGATGTTGTCAGAATTGTGTTGGACGAAACGCACAAGAACGAACACATTGGTGAGCCTGAAGGAACCACTGCTACAGAGTCTTCTGAAATTCGACCTCTACTAAAGTTAGACGAAAACTCAAAGGCCATTTTGGTTCCTTCGCCTACAGCAATCGATCCAGCTACAACCATCAACCTACCCAGGACATCCTACGCAAACATCGATGCGACTGACATGCAGGTTCATACCCAGACTCGAGGTGCAGGCTCAGACGCAACAACAACCGTGATTACACGTCAGAGTGTTGCCGAGATTACTTGGGCACAGGCATATCCAGCAAACTATGAACCAAATGCAAGCAGGTATTGCCGGACTGTCTCCGATTGCTGCTCACCAATTCACGGGGGGTCGCGTTTGTGTTTAGACGACCGTCGACAGAGTCATCCCTCCGCGGTCAAGGGCGATTTTGTTTTACGACACTATGCTACGCCAAAAAGTACAGCTGAGATTCTTGCGGACATTATGTGCCACAAGAGCTTCGAGCAGCAGCAGAGGGTCAGTGATGGAACAGTCATCACATCCTTTCCTAGAGTCTTTTCCCGTGACTTTACCGCCGACTTGCGCGGTCTAAACACTGATACCCAGGATTTGAAGAAACCCGCTCCGTCTACATTATATCGCCATGGTGTCGATGCTCATTGTGGCAATGAAGAGACGGCGTCGTCAGGTTCAATTGAAGAGCCTTTGAAACCTACTTTGTGCAATAGCTCTCTTTTTGACAAGGATCCATTCTATTCGAGCCAGGTCTCTGAGACGACTTATGTTCGACGTTTGTCAACTAATCTTGCTGCAGAGAGAAGGTTGAGTGCTTCTCTCATTGCAGACACTCAACGACGTCTCAGCACCCAGGTAGCCGACGTTGAGGAAGAAGCTCTAGAAAGTTACGATGAACCACACCCAAGTCTCATGGACAAGATTAGGCAAGGAAGTCACAAGTTCTTCCATAGGCATCATACTCGAAAGCCGACTGGGGTTCTAGTTACGACTGCGGAGGAGGAGATAACGCAAACAAGCACTACTTCACGTTCAAGGGAGAGCATTTTAAGACAAGCCACCCCCGAGCCACCGAGGCTGGATGGTTCAGGAATATATCAGGCTATGACAGGAAGCAGACTCAAGGTTCCACACCAGGGGGAGCACACATGTTCAGAGGATCATGAGCCACATGTCTGTATGGATGATATGCCGTCCAGTCGAGGTAGTTCTCCATCTCCAGCTATGAGCTAGAGAAATGGGAAAGTAGAAATAGCAACGGCGTGGCAGACCTAGAGAGTTACCTATAAAGAAATAGAATACTTATCATCTCTTTTCTGGCCCCGTGTGATTTCACTCGTCGAAGTTGCGTTGAAGAAGCCCACCTACTCATCTAAGCAAGTAATCAGCACACAGTTTTGGGCTAGGATAAAACAGAAAGAAGCTCTTTCAGCATCACTTTAACCCATTCATCTATTTATACCACAATATCGAGAAGGGTTAGATATGGATTGGGTTTTTCTACCAGTGAGCTACCCTGCACAAGGCCACGCGAGCAAGGTGAGAATTGATACAACACTCAGTGTGCAAAACATATCGTCATGTCCATTTACTCTCTATTATCAATAAATCACGCATCTACACCGCCTTGTTAGCCCTAGCCTTGTTCTCCCTATGCTTCTTCTCCTTGGCGGCAGTCTTGCGACGCTTCATCCACGACCTGTTGAGATCCCTTCTGTTATCCCAGAACCAGGCCTGGAAGTCACTTGAGTTCTGCGGACCAGACGCTTCCTTCTCCTTATCCTCATCATCCTCATCGTATCCGTGCTCCTCGGCGTCTTCATCCTCCTCGTCCTCGGGCCAGAAGTTGCGCATGCGCGAGGGGTGCGCGGTATCGGGCGTGGGCGCAGCGCTTCTAACGTTGCGCCATTCGATATCCTGCCGACTAAAAGGAGTCATGGGCGCGGGTGTTGCGACGGTGCGGCTGGCGGTGTTCTCCTCTTCTTCCTCTTCAATGTCATCGTTATCGCCGCCGCCGCCAAAGAAGCTAAACGGCTCGGCTTCCTTCTTGGCGGGCGTCTCGGTGGTGGTTTCGTCGGGCTTGGGACGTTTGTAGAGGGCTTCGAGGGGGTGGACTTTGGTGGCGGAGGGGGTTAGGGG
>JAATHB010000220.1:0-12547 GCA_014822075.1 Fusarium buharicum | reverse complement strand
ATAATGGGGAGGGGGGGAATAGTGTGTGCATTATGTTATCATGAGTATAGAATACAACATGAGTTTGAATAACTCGAATTAACTGATTTAGTTAATACTCGTAACAACAGTAGAGTGCAGAACTCAACTGTATATCCCACAAGAATAGCAATATTGCACACGACAACCCAAAAGACAATAAACAACTTTGTACCATGAGGCTGGGAACCATGATGCACAAAACACCACCACCATCCCAGCACCTCCAAAGGGTCCTCTACAGAAATGATGAGAGTCACAAAAACAAGTCACCATTGGATCAGCTAATCAACTAGCACACTAACACACGGGATTGGGCCGTTGCACAAGGTCAAGGCTTCATTAGATGAGTGGATCTCAACGTTCCTTAAAGTTCTGGTTTTTAATTACTTCCAGCAAGCGGGCGGTCATGTAATTAATCAATTGGATGGCCTCGGGGGGTACATGTGTTTTATTGCACCTGTTTGTTCCAGTCACAGTTTCAAGTCAAGCTGAACTACTATCCGTAGATCGATCTCGAGACGAGGTTATAGAGATAAGTAATACGAGAACAATAGAGTAAAGGCTCAACGATGGATATAAACAACAACAAGATCAAATTAAATAAGCTTCAATGATGGGCAGGGGTCAAATACCGCCAATGGCCCTAATAAGCGTGTCGCCCTGGCGCTTTGGTTGGCGCCGTCGCTGTATTGTAACTTTTAGCTCATAGACTTGATAAGCCAAGCGACATGATTTATTCCATTGAGCTTCAATACTATCGATTACTATTGCGTGTGGCTCAACACCAATGTTTCGCAATTCTCGTCCTTTCGCCAATTTGATGTCACTCAATGGAGCTTCTTATTAAATTTAATGGGGTAAAAACGCCGATTCCAGAGTATATTTGCGAAAGGTCCCCTTGCCAATATCAGCGTTGCTCTTAAGCAACCTTTTAGCCTAGCAACAGCATCAAAGCTCATCCGCGTCGCGAGAGGCGATTTCTAAACAAGCCAAGAACTGCTGTAGCTCATAACTATTACGATAATTCGCACTCGGCCGATTCAATTGCTTGTTTGTCTTCTACCTTGTGTAACTTGTCTGGGATATCCCATGCCTCTCACCGGGAACCTCTCGCTTGTGCCAGATCCTGAATCACAAACATAAAAAGTGCTTGGCTCTCGGATGCCCAAATATAGCCGCGTTTCCCACCTTGGCTCTCATCCAATAGCTGTATCCCGTACCAGTAGTTCGGTCATCCGCGGGGCGTCTTGGGTGTGAGTTGGCATGGCCAGCGCATCCTCATCCCACCCTCTCTGAGCGAGCTATTGTTTAGGAATTTCATGAGTGGTTGCCTTCTTCCTATTTCCAAGGAATAACTTTAAGATCAACGTGTTGTGTTGGCACAGGGCTGTGCTCTTAGCCTCTTAGTGAGCACTTGCTATGGATGTAAGTAGTACGGATTCGTCAAGGGCCATGCATCTTCAAACTATAGCAGGCCGTTATCCGTACTCTGTTGAAAACCATGTATATGAAAATCCTTGCTGATTGAATCATCTTGAAGTACACAGTTGCATACATAGATGGCACGCATAAGTCTACGCAGGGATTGTTGCCGTTACCCGTCGTCCCGTATGAGCCGCTTTTTGATACCTAGATCAAGCCTCTAACCCGAGCAGAGTCATCTGAATCCAACATTCAGTTTATAGATCGTGATCCCATGTTGTATGTAGGTATTCCGGGCTCCAAGATGCACCGCCTCTGATGATCGAAGTATGAGCAAGGTGTTCCGCCAATTCCAGGCTTCTTCATCCTCTGAATTCCCCTCCAATTGCAGAAAATAAAGAATTATGCCACTTTCTTCTCGAAATAATACTGGGGTCTTTGTCTTGCTTGGCCTTGGAGAAGACGTTCTAGGCGAGACTAGTTTAAGATAGAGGCTGAAGAGTGGGGATGACTTCAAACACGGGCCGTTGCCTTGACCGTGGCCCCAAAAGGATAGCAATGCTGATGTCCGATCGCTTCACGCTCGACGATAGGGGTCCATATCAACATGATCACGCATGAACGGTGCATGGAGAGCTATATCGCATTCATCCTTAATCCTGATCCCTATATCCATGTACATAGATTCCCGAGGGTGATCCTCCATTAATCCCTGACCCATTGAACCAAAACCCCAAAGCTTAGAAGCCGTTTCCCTACACCTCCAAACCTAATACCCTGATACCCTGTCCTCGTTATAGAACGCCATCATAACACGTACACGCTGGCCCTGAAAACCCCGACATCAGCATTGCTGTTCTACTTTTCCTTTTCATCTTCCTCCGCCAACCTGAGGGCTTCCTCCAGGGCTTCCTCATCTTCTCCGTAGTCTTCGTCGTTCTCCTTGTTCTCCTCAACCTTCTTGACCACTTCAGGCTTTGCCTTTTCGATAGCTTCGGCCTTCTTCTCGGCCACTTCGGCCTCTTTGACGTCGGACGCTTTCACTGGGGCTTTGGTGGATGCGCCTGGTGCCAATGCCCAGTCAATCTCCCCATCAGCTCCATATCGTGACACTAGCCACTCATTGGCTTTCTTGAAGTGACCACAATCGAAGAAACCCCTTGAAGCACTGAGGGGACTAGGATGGACGCTTTGTAGCACGAGGTGCTTCACGCGATCGATCTTCTGCACCCTCTTGCCAGCCGGTGTTCCCCATGCCATGAAGACAACACCCCGTGTCCTCTTCTGAGCCACGACATCAATGACTTTTTGCGTGAGACGCTCCCAGCCCCGGTTGGAGTGCGAGTTGGCCTCATGCGCTCGAACTGTAAGGCATGTATTCAGCATGAGGACGCCACGGTCTGCCCAAGGTGTGAGCAGTCCTCCTCGGTTCGGCGGCGGCTCGAAGGTGGGGTAGTCCTTCTTGAGAGCGATATACATGTTCTTGAGAGAGGGCGGCGCAGGAGTCGGGGGTCGGACGGAGAAAGCCAATCCATGGGCCTGGTTATCATTATGGTATGGGTCTTGGCCAACAATGACGACCTTGACGTTGCTGAATGGGGTGTGGCGGGACCTATAAGTCAAGTCAGATATGCGAAACAGTTTGACGTACTGACTAGATGTCTTACCATGAGTAAATGTCGTCTCTAGGGGGAAACACCTTCTTTTTCGAAGCAATCTCACGTTTCAAGAATCGCTTCAGGTCAAGGAACTCGTTGGTGGTGAGATCGTCCTTCAGGTGAGCTAGCCAGCTTTCGTCAAGGGTTTCGATCTCGAGATCCAAAAGCTCTTTCTGTTCCGAGGTGAGAGAAGCTACCCACTTGGCCTTGTCGAACCTGACGGCCGGCGCAGGAGCAGCAGAAGAACCCGCAGGCTTGGGCGCCGCGCCAAAGAAAGAAGCGATGTTGCCGTCGGCTTTGGGTTTCTTCGCGTCGTTACCACCACTTGCGGCAGCAGCCTTTCGCTTGAGCGTCGACATGACGAGATGTTGTATGTGGAGATGTGGAGGTGGATAGACAGCGAGCCCTCGAATTGAGGGAGGTACTCTTGCGATGAGAGCTTGTGCGGAACGAATTCTGGGCAATTCGTGAGGAAAAGAGTCCAATGGTATTTTTTTTCGCAAGCAAAGATTATGGAGGAGGAAAATTGATGAATTATATCGCGTTGCGTGGTGATATAACTTGGAAAGATTAAACAAGTGCCGGCGTGAGAAGTCTTAGTTAAAGTGGTGATGCAAGTGTCCAGGGGCTAGATCAAGGCGCGTTAGCTAAAAACGCGGTAGCTCCCAGCCATTAACGCGCTCCCCGTGACTTTCGCGTTAAGAGGCTTTTATCCGAAACCTTAAATGGTTGATGCCTGGGATAGCTCCAATTATCCCACCAGGGAGATACGTTAGTAGGTAGCTAAGCAGTTTACAAGACGAATAACGTAACTCAGATATATCCAATAATCCAAATCAGGTAGTCGCCGAAATCCTTCACCACTCTTTTGATTAAGGTCTCACACAGTGTTAGGCAAAGTATCTATTCACAAGTTGCTTGATAGACTTTTCTGGGTTTCAACCCCGGGCAACTAACTTGTTAGTCGCCTTAACACCCGATCAAATCAGATTCACAAACCTCTAAGACGAATCTGTCGCCCGTTACTTGGCTCCTGACTGCGTACTCAAATAAGACGCCGCAAGATGTTATTGGTGGTGGTTTAAGGTGCAATCATAAGCATTGTGTATTGATGGTCAACGGCTGGCCCGTAACGATATCTCTATAGCTCGGTGTTGGTTCCCCACCGTAATCAACAACATCTCCCTTTTCAACCTATAGATCGGTTTCAACTACAGGACTATTCCAGATTAATTTGAGCTTCATGGCTCTCATCTGTTGATTTCGTATTCAAATACAAGGTCAAGCCATAATCCACCCCACGAATGGTCTTGCGGTACGAACCGAGTTTATACATCATCCCATACCAAGAGACAAGCATCCAGGTCTAAACTCATCAAGCACAAATCCCTTAAAACCATGAGACCATCTCCCGATGAGAGCCCATCCACGGCACAGTATGCTTGTGAGATTTGCAGGTACGCCTTCGCCTTCACCGTCTTGGCGATGATGAATGCGAAATGCTAACCCCCTGATCTTTAGGGAACGCAAAGTCCGATGTGATCGAGCACTACCAAAATGTAGACGATGTCATCGTCTCAACCAGCCATGTAGCTACAATATAGCTCAACAACGTCGCACACGCGATCAACAGCTGCAGGAGCTTCGAGAACGGCTGGCCAAGACAGAAGCCCAACTCGCCGTTAACGCCTCTAAATCAACCCCATCTGTCCGGCCACAGTCACAGCTTGAAGCCGCGGAGCAGGGCATTTCTTTGCCAAGGCCCGAGATACCAGTTCTGGTGGAAAATCCAGCCGCAGGCAATATGATGGAATTGGGCGAGTCCAGCAACATGGGTGCCGTTGCTGATGTGCTCACGAATGGCTCATCCTTGCTCGATATCGACCTTTTTACCTCTTTCGCTGAGAGCAATAACCCTGACATTGGGGTTGATTGGACAAACCAGCCACTGGAAACTCTTGAACCACTGGATAATATCTTGCTCAACCGTCTTTCACCTCAATCGTTACCTCATAGCGCCCCAGAAGAGGAGATATCTCTAGCTGAGCTGAGTACGCTGCACGAGAATTACTTCAATTCCGTCTACTTTTCTTTTCCGTTTCTGAACAGAGATCGCTTCTTGACAGTATCAATGAGCCGCAGAAGCCCTGCAATGAGCGCCTTGGTTTATGCCGTGGCTCTCGCCGGCTGCGCTCACTCTCCAAAAGATCCTAACAAACAATCGACTTATTACACTTTGGCACGCAACTACGCCGAGAGATGCGAGAGAGACGGTGATATGAATGACCTTAACTTTCTGCAGGCCTTGTTGTTTATAGGCCGTTTTGAGGCCATGGACCGGAAGCTGGAAAGGAGTTGGTTAACATTGGGGCGAGCTGCTATGCTTTGCAGTCTTTTGAAGTTGCATCAAATGGATCAGAACGATGCCGACAACGGGCTCCATCTAAATGGAGGCCCAAATGGCCTGTGCCTGCCACATACTGACGATCAGGTTCTTCTGGAAGAACAACGACGGACGTTCTGGGGTTTATACATTTTACAGAGCTACGTTAGGACACGAACTGGTTGGCAATGCCAATTAGGAGACGTCAAGGTGCGATTTCTTTATGCATCATTTCAAGTTGAGCCTGGACTGACATCAGGTTTAGAACTTCCAAATCAAACTGCCATCACCGGGCCTGCTGAGGTCTGATTTAGTGCCACTCATTATGCCATTTCTATCAAATGTAGGTGCTGAACCAGACACTGAGATATCGTCTTACGCAGGTTGCGTCCTCATGGTAGAACTAGCTCTACGCTGCTTCGACCATGGACAAGAGCGTACCAAGACCGGTTTCTGGGACAATTACTGTGCTTTGATCAAAACCACAGATGAGCTCTTTGGCATGCTCAAGAGACACCTCAACGCCACATCTATCCGTGAAGATCCGGTGGCCTTCAGCCTGTATCTTAATCTACGCGCCACCGAGATATTCTCTCACGAGTCGGCCATTACCCAGAGCGAGGAGCAGGGGTTACCACCACTCATGACAGTAGAAAGCCAGCGACGTGCCACAGCCGCAGCGTTTCAAATATCAAGCGCTGTGAGGCTGAACTTGCCGTCCCCAAAGAAAGGAGATAGTGATATCATTATGCTACAAGCCATCTTCATTGCCTGGCCTCTTACCATGGCTCTCAAAGCCCTGTACCGAGGACTTGTACATGGCGGAAGTCGCGAGACGGTAAATGGTGTAGTGGCCTCATCGAGATTACTGTTTGCGGCTTTGGATCACATCGAGGAGTCGAGCGGACATTGGCATCAGTGTGTGGCACATGTTGAGACGAAGCTTCAGGAATGGGATGAAAAGAAGGGATTCGACTCGTTGGCATTATGAGGATTTCCCGGATACTGGTTAGTTTAACGAGGAATAGACTCATGCTAACCCAAATGTTTGATGGTTTCGGATCACCAATAACAGCTCGCTCTCGGTCGAGACGGCCGTTCACTCGGGGTGGGTCCTCCGTGTCCGTCCCGTGTCCGCCTAGGCTCCGTCTCATTCATTTCCAGGGGTGATATAATGCTCCAAGGCCGCACGCTCGCCTTTCTGCTCACAAAAAATTACAGACAATCAAAAGAGTATCTTCAAATCCTCGCGTCTGCTTACAACTTTTTCTGGTTGCCCCCAAGATGAATCACAAAAATGTGCTGCCAGGCCCGAAGGGGTCACATTACACAGAGCCAGGCACTCAGAGCTCCCCTAGTAACTTCGACAGCAGTAACAACAAGTACACATCTACTGAAAAGACTGGATCTCGCAGTATTCATGGTTGGAAGGTCAGTATGTCCTTTAGGATGTTATACCCAAGCTGACATGATCCGTTTGTCTTCACTCAGTGGGCTGTCGCTTATGCCGCAATGCTCTCCACGACCCTTCTCTTTGCCCTCGACAACACCATAGTTGCCAATGTCCAACCGGCTATAATAAACGATTTCGGCCACCTCGAGCTGTTGACATGGATCGGCACCCAATACTGACCAAGCTCTAGGGGTTTTATATTAATCTGCCTGTCGGCGCTGCATTTGCTCCGGCGTACTTCTTTCTCTTCCCAAACGTCGACCCTCAACCCGCAAAGACGCTCGCCGAGAAGTTCCGTCTTGTCGACTGGGTCAACGCCGTCATCTTCCTCGCCGGTTCCGCCTGTCTAACTGTCGTGCTTAACTTTGGTGGGGTTGTCTATCCGTTCCGGTCTGGAACTGTCATCGGGCTCTGGACCGTTACGGGCGTTTTGATGGTCGCTTTTATCGTCACGCTGAAACTGCACCCGCTGGTCTCCGAGCATGATCGCTTGTATCCTCTTCACTTTCTCAAACAGCCAATCCTGATCAATATGCAGCTTCAAGTCTTCTTGTCTTCGGGAATTATCCTTGTAGGCCACCTCCAAGACCACTCTGTGAAACTGGCTGACCATCCCTAGGCCATGACATACTATATCCCTCTGTATTTCCAATTTGTTAAGGTATGTCAAATAAAGTAATGGTTGTTCAGAAACTAACCTGGCATAGGGTGACGGGGTTCTCCAGGCTGGCGTTCGCCTACTCCCATTGATTATGTTCATGGTGGTCGCCTCGATGGTCAACGGCTTTTTGATGCCAAGATATGGATTGATCCCGGTCTGGTATATTGGAGGGAGCTCACTCGCGCTGACCGGTGCTGCTCTGATGTGTAAGTTCTTTCAAGTGTCCCGTTTTCTATGATTGTCGCCCCAATGTTTTTCAGGAAATCCCAACTTCAACCGGCTCTAACCTCCTCCATAGACACTGTAAATGATACCACACCCAACGCCAACATCTACGGCTACAACATTCTTATGGGAACCGGAGCTGGGTGCTATATAGTAGCGGGATTTGCTATCATGCAATCACTGGTTTCTGTTCATGAAGTAGCAAATGCTGTCGGCGCCATGACAATTTGTCAGTTTGACTCCTCACCTCTGACTCCATATTTACATCTATCAGTTGCTAACACCATTAATAATATTTAGCCCAAGATCTTGGAATGGTTCTCTTCCTTGCCATTAGTGGCAGTATCTTCCACAATACGGCCGTGGACAAGGTCGGCAAAGCACTCCCAGACGTTTCCCACGCCGAGATTGGCAACCTGATCGCAGGATCCAGCAGCAGCGCATTTCAGAAGCTTTCAGATGCCGAGAAGGCTTTAGTAATACCTGAAATTGCGAGCGCCTTGACTGGAATCTGGGCCTTCTTCCTGGCGGCTGCCGCTTTGAGTGTGATGTGCTCTCTTCCATTGCTTGTGAGTAGTCTTCAGTCTTTTGTCCTCAGTTTTGAATCATTACCCTAACGCAATTACAAGAAATCCAAACTCAGAGGAGGGAAGAATGTTGAAGGACCTATCGCGGCCTGAAGATTGAAAGCCAGATGGTAAACCATAAGGCCTAAATTTGGCCCGGCTTCCGATCGGTGGACGGGCGGGTGGGGCCGAGAAGCAGCTACTGCTTGGTAGAAGAGCGGCCGTTCGGCCCCGCTCCTTGGCGACCGTTCAAATCCAAGTCGGCAACAACATACAGATTATTGATCACTCTACTTAACTGCCTAGCTATGGGAGAACAACGTAGGTAATGATGACCATAAAATTCCTCTAAACTCGGGCATAATCATTCGCTTTCAAAACGTACAAACGTCTCGCAAAAAAAACAACCAAAATAACAACAACACCATAACTACTATGGCTCACCAGTCTACATATAATAAACAAGCCTCGATTCTTGTCACTTGATATAATAGCCTCGGAGAAGGTAACCTGAGAATACACAACCTGTAAAATAGATTCCATGTACAAGTATCGGCTGCTATTGCTGCACAAGTTTACACCATATTCTCCGGAATCAAGTAACGTGGGGAGTAAGTAATGGTAGTAAACTAATAATTCATCTACTACCTGTTATTACTAACTTATTTTCATATTTGTTCAACTTGGCACTCTCGGGCTGTCAAGATACTAACCTACTACCTGTAAAGTCTGTTTGGGATAGTACGTACCTCACTTGTTCCTGGCCTGAAATTAGTAAGACATTGATTGCATCAACACGCTTATCCTCTTTAGGCAACGCAACCCAGGGCGGCATTACCTCACAGCTCCAAGTGAACAGCTTGTACTCCAACGTCGCCGGTCTGCATCTACAACATACCATACTTTTTAGTATAGCCATGCCCTGCAGCATAATCGCTTCTTCTGGCACATAGCAGCTGCCAACCATGCGTCAATCAATCGTTTGGGTCCTCCGTTAGTACACCACTTTGTGCCTCTACGGTACACGCGACAGCTGGCAACTTTAGTAGCTTACTGACCTCTATGTTAGTGCTCTGGCAGGCGACTTCAGGACTCACCACAAACGTTAAACATTATCACGAAACCTACAAGGACAGGAATGTGCAGGGAGCTGGGCAGAATCAACATGTTGCTTCTCCCAAGACAGATGTGGTTGTTGATCAAAGCCAATCTGCTGGTCCACAACCTGGTATGATCATCCTACCCAAGACAAGAAAGCGCAAAGATTAGTACTGACAGTTCCTAGGCGCGGAACTGGTGGATGCAGCCAGGATAGGGCTAACCAAAGCCCCTCAACCTTCACACCGTCGAAAGCGTCGACCCTCCGGCCTCGTCGGAACCGCTCTTCGTTATATCC
Source organism: Fusarium buharicum (assembly GCA_014822075.1). Classification (NCBI taxonomy): domain Eukaryota; kingdom Fungi; phylum Ascomycota; class Sordariomycetes; order Hypocreales; family Nectriaceae; genus Fusarium; species Fusarium buharicum. Next base: position 2,762 of record JAATHB010000220.1, on the reverse strand, counting down.
TCAAAGCTATCCCCTCGGGACCCGTAACTGCCCCATCGCAGTCTCATGAGACCACCGTTGATGGTGCTCTTTCCAAAGCGGTCGACCTTCTCGAACAGGCCGCACGACAGAACAACTCCGACGCTCTATATCTACTTGCCGAGATAAATTTCTTTGGCAACTACAGCCACCCAAGAAACCTCGATGTAGCCTTCAACAACTACCGCCAGCTTGCCGATGTATATGGAAACTCAACAGCTCAGTATATGCTTGGAATCTACTATTCGACTGGTGTTGGCGATGTGGTAGAGCGCGATCAGGCCAAGGCACTTCTCTATTACACCTTTGCCGCTATTCGTGGAAACGCTCGCGCGGAAATGGCAACAGCATTTAGGCATCATGCTGGCATTGGCACGACCAAAAACTGTGACGCAGCAGTAAAGTACTACAAGAGTGTGGCAGATAAAGCTATTGCTTGGGTCAGATCCGGTCCCCCAGGTGGTCGGACTTGGGTTCACCAGTCATGGCGCATTTCCGACGATGTCGGAGGCATCTATGGAGAGGGTGCTAGTGCTTCGAGCTCAGGCATAAACGCGTTCAAGTCTAGTCCCGGATCTGATGCAAATGCGGCCATCGATGATGTGATTGAATACTTGGATCTGATGTCTCAGAAGGGAGATTCCAAAGCATCCTACAATCTTGGTCGCATATACTATGATGGCCAGCGCGGGCTTGACCGAGACATTGACCTGGCCCGCAGGTATTTCACTTTGGTAGCATCGCGCTATTGGAGGAAGGACGGACGTGTACAAGAAAGCCTCAAGCCCGGTATCGAAAAGATTGCTACCAAGGCGGCTGGATATCTCGGCCGAATGTATCTGAGAGGCGATGGTGTCCCTCAGAACTTTGAGCGGGCAAAGATTTGGTTCGAGCGTGGCATCACACAATGGGATGCTCAGTCACAGCACGGCCTAGGTCTAATGTTGCTTCACGGCTACGGCCAAAAGGAGAATGTGAAGAGGGCTATGGAGCTGTTCAAGTCTTCTGCTGATCAAGATTATGCCCCAGCTTTGGTACAGATGGGCCAGCTTTACCTGGACCAAGGAGGTCAGGAAGATGTCAGGATTGCCAACAACTACTTTGAACTTGCCGGCAGACACGGCAATATCGAAGCCCACTATTACATTGCAGAGATGATCCATCACGGCGTCGGACGAGAGAAGCTCTGTGCTGCTTCCTTGACGTACTACAAGAGCGTTGCCGAAAAGGCAGAGCCATTGGTGACATCCTGGGGCGACGCGAACGACGCGTATGAGGCCGGTGACTACGAACTTGCATTCCTCGAATACCTCTTGGCGGCTGAGCAAGGTTACGAGAAGGCACAAACCAATGTGGCATATATGCTGGACTCGGTTCAATCCAGCGTATCCCTGTCTTCGATACTACGGCCGAAGAAAGAGCAGAGCAAACTTCTCAAGAATCCCGCCTTGGCTCTCGTATACTGGACACGATCATCGAGGCAGTCCAATATTGATGCATTGGTCAAAATGGGCGATTATTACTACCACGGCATTGGCACCGAGGGCGATATCGCAAAGGCTGTTCAGTGTTACACCGGAGCATCCGATTACTCGCAGAGCGCACAAGCTCTGTTCAACCTCGGTTGGATGCACGAAAATGGTATCGGATTGGTTCAAGATTTCCATCTGGCTAAGAGATACTATGACCATGCCCTGGAGGTGAATGAGGAGGCATACTTACCCGTAACATTGAGTCTTATCAAACTCCGAATGCGAAGCGCTTGGAATACGTTGACACATGGACCTATTCATTCAATCCAAGATGAGCCCAGTAAGTCTTGCCCCATTCATCGCCTCTCACTTTATATTCTTATCTTGCCTTTAGAACCCAAAAAGGACCGCTCCTTTTCGGAGTGGATCACCAACTTTTTACAGGATGACGGTCAACAGTTTGATGATGAATATTACGCTGGCGGTGACTTGTATGACGGGGCTCTCGGTGACGGAGAGGGAACGGGCGATGACGATGGTGTCTTGGAGAGCATTCTCATCATTGGAGTCACCTTTTCTCTTGTCTTTCTTTTATGGTGGCGGCAGCGGTTGCAGCAGGCGCATCAGCAAGCAGAGGATGTGCGAAGAAGAGAGCAAGGACTGCCTCCGAACCCGCGACCTGACAACGCACCAGGTGCTGACTTTGCTGGGTGGGCTGCAGGAGGAGTTGGATTGTAAAGTATTGATCAACACCAGCGTGTGTTTGTTTCTCTCATTGATAGCATTGGAGCGAAGGCGTCTTTGGTTTTATCTGGTACATGAATAGGAGAAGATTTAAGTTGTAATTCTGTACATTCTTGCGTTAGGTTAGATGCGTATCAAAATAGAGTGGTTGTGGTTGTGCCGTGCACGATGACAAAACTAAGCGTGCGGGCAAAGGATAAACGTGCAATGTTTCAAAGACGAGAATGGGCTTGAAAATGGCTGATATTCCTTTGGTGAGAAGGATCCGTCTTACAACCTCCTTAAAGCACGTTGCATGGATGGCTGATATATCTCCTAACGCTCCCAATAAGTCAAGTCAAGCCTACTTTTTTAAGGGCTTAAGTCACGGGGGGTGTGAGTTAAATTGGCTTATATTTTGAAGGTCTAACTTAACTTGGCTTGCGTAACTTGAGTGATCTTAGTTAGACTAGTTCACCGCCACACCATATACCCCCAGTCCCCGCACACCCGGAATAGCTTTATATTACAAGATGTAGATAACTTTAA